>JASANE010014465.1:0-20058 GCA_030248225.1 Trileptium ribeirensis
TTCACCCAACTCCATCTCAACACTTTTTTTTCCATTCTTCCTCCAACGCTGAAGAACGCTGACGAATTCGTATACTGTTGCTAATAGTGATGTGATTTGCATCAATCTTGTTGACAGATATACTAATCCTGAATGTACACACTTTAGTGCAATTATTGAGCCGCTAAATACCACAGTGTTGTTTAGATTGTGTCGCTTGCGATTATTAACCTTTTGTGCTGATATTTTAATGAGATAGACTTTGCTAGGACTTCTTAGATTTGTTTTAGTTATGGCTTTGTTTTTAATTTGGATATAATTATTATTTGGTAACTGCGAACTTTTCATTGTTAAAGGAGCTGAAAGCAGAATTAGAAATTATGGTGATAGTGATAAGTCTGGTGGTTGATATGAAGGCAGCATTCAGATTTGTTATATTTGAGGAGGCTCCGTAACCGTATTTCAACAACACCTCTCTAGGTGAGATGTTTTAGGCATAAATAAAATCTCATAGATACAGTTTAATCAAAAAGGTCCTCACCAAGTGAAAACACCTTTGAACGATAGGCGCAGTAGTTTTATAAGAAAGAGCGTGCTAATGTTTACCTATTCGTTTTGGTATTTGGTATGGTAACTAAAATTATGAACGGTTTGACACCACCGATTTGTCCAGTTTTGATTTTTTTCAGATTTCATCACTATTTTGACAAGATCTGTATTGATGAATACAACACCCTTCGTATCGTTACTAGCGAACCAAGATTTACGTTAATTCACAGTTGTGGGCTCGACAGTGATGTTGCTAATGTCATTATCGATACCGGCGCTTCATCTTGCTTTACTCGTTTGAAACAATAAATTACATTTGTTCATATCAACTACTCTATCGCTGTATGTTTTTCACATACAGACGCGGGAACATTGCTGGTTTTTGGTGTATGTGTGCCACGAAAGAATGTAACACAGTAAGAATGGCTAAAGCAATGAATGATGGCATACGGCTGCCTGGGATTCAGATAAGCGTAAATACATTATAATAATGTATACAACACGAAATTAATGATAACACGAAATCTCAACAGCCGCCACTGAATAAAACTTACTGAGCATACTGTGCCTAAAGCCGATATTTTGAGCTGGGTGTCATAAGCGAAGGTTGAATACTTTATTGTCTAAAATTCCAGTGATGTACTTGTTCAAAACATGGATCGCAGAAAACGATAGGAACTGTAAAAATTGTCGCTACTTCATTCTACTTTTTTAATTATACACAATAACTACAGGAACAATAATGGAAATATGGGTCAATGTAACTTTTAGCGGCGGGAGTGAAATGCATGCTATGTCGTTGTCGATATACTAAGCCAGCTTAAGTCGGGTGGGGGGCTGTCCTCCCCCAAATCTCCCAAGTTGAGCTGTTCTTTTTAGGACGTTATAATGTCCGGGCCTTAAAGGTGACACATGAGCCGGAATATGGATCAAAACATTTTAATTATGCGCAATTAAAGCAGGAATAAATGAGAATTTCGACAAAACATTGACTGGGATAGTAGTTACTAAATATTTGCCCGAGTCGAGAATAACAAAATGACAACGCAGTGTTGGAAGTAAATACTATGTATATCGATTCCTATTTTTGGATCTAACACAAGTCTATGTGTTATAAAAATTGATTGATTGATTGATTGATTGATTAGATATTTTTTTGGCTTAAGAATTAAATTTGATCGGTTTTCGTTCAAGAACCACATATGGTAAAACTAATGCTTCAAAACTTGTATTCTAGGGCTTGACTAAAGATACTGGCTGTAGTGAATTTGCAGATTTTAAATTTAGAAATTAATTGTTGGCCGCTTTAGTAATCATTGGTCATGGAGTCTCTATTATTTAGCAATGATTATCAGCAAATATTTTGGCTAGTTATGTGAGTTCGTGTTTAAATTATACAAGGCCCAAGTACCTACGGCATATAAGTACTGTAATAAAATGAAATATTTCTTATTCTTAATTTCTTTTCTACAATAATTAGAATGCTGATAGTTTCTATACAGTTTTATTTTTGTTTGTATTGATTTTTTCTATTTTTCGCATACCCTTAAAGGTTCGTCAAATATGATGCTATGTACTTTAGGAGTTACGAAATTGTATTTGTACGTTTTCCTTTTCCTGCCAGACGTGAACTTTTATAAGCCGTAATAATTCGTTGTGGCAAGTTGCAATTAATTACTGCACCACTATTTTTGATTTAAAAATTGTAATCTTTTGATAGTCTGGCAAAACGTAAAGTAACGAAGTTGTGCAACAACATAAAATAGCGAAGCAATCAATTAATTTTTTCAAAAATAATATTTGTAGTGGTTACAAATTACGATAGAGCTACGATCAAACCAGTCAAACAAAAATCGAGCAAAATGTATGTATAATCGCAAACAAGTTGGCAAGAAAGTTTCGAGGAACTTTCAAACAAATAAGCTATGTCGAACAAACGATACAAAAATTTTCTTGGATGAACAGCACGCATATTTGAGACGAGTATATACTGTACACTATAGAAAAAAAGCGTCCTGATGCATTGGGAAACTGAATGTTTTGAGCATTAATTGAGTTTTAAGGATCCATTTTCGTCTAGTTTTAAGGATCCATTCTCGTCTAGTTTGTTTCAGTTCGATTAAACGATGTATGTATATTTATATGAGTTTGTGTATGAGTGAGTGAGTTGATGCAGTAAAAGACGACGATTCAAGTATCTGAAACAGTCTATCGAGCTTTATGGCTTTTATTTTGTATTGGCAAAATGTATGTACCGTATGTACAAACACAAAATATTTTTATAATTCCAATTGATTTGTTTATTTTACACAGCCTCGGTGTTTTAGGGTCGGTATCATTGTAGAAGTGTCGAAATTAATGTCGTGTTGTGTATAATAAGCGTTGGTTTTTCTTAAACTACAGTACTCGTTTGAAATCATTGTCAGATTTCCACTGAGCGAGTGACGAGCACCAGCTGATCCTGATAGATTTACATTTTTCAAATGTTTGGTACACTCTTAATGCCATACATATATGTGTACTGTGTCATACGTTATCTGTGCGGTCTGGTTTACATGCAAACCCCCTCCCCAATATTCGAGTCTTAGTTATTTTAAATTTTGTTCTTTTGCTTTCAGATTTCACTAGTATATATAATCACTCCTACTTATTTTCTTAAACATTGCCAATTCGTTGCGAAAATATGTCTAAAATATCCAGTTATTTTGGGAAGCCAAAATGTGAGCGATAACCCGTCTTCAGCACTAGTCCTTGAGAAATTCCCACGAAAAGAGATGACCGTGTCGCCTCATCTGGAAAACCTGGAATGTCCTAAGAATGGAGTATGCACGTATTTTTATTGGAAGTCCGATAACTACAGTACTCGTCAGAAATGACTGCCATATCTTGAGCGAGTTGCGAGCGTGCTTCAAGCAATAAACGGAGTTAGAGACCTCGAGCCCCCACCCGCCCGGCAGACCTACGATGGGTCCTCAAAGTTTAAAAAATACAACGCGTTAGAACACGTTATTGATCAAGGATGGGAACTTTGGCAACTTGTAAATAACGTACTTGAGCGCATATATAACAAAAATCCTAATATATAGATTCCGAATTACTAAAATACAGTACCAGTTCGGTGTCAAACACAAAAAACGGACCACTGAATCAACCAGGCTGGAGAAGTCACGCTATGCGAAAAGCTGTGGCGAGTGCTTTACGTTTGACCTTAGGTACAAAGCAGTAGAATATTGTGGAATATAAGTTTCGGTTAATTTCGCCTCATAAACTGCCCTTCTTTATCCTTCTCAAGCTGCATCAATTACTCGTATATATATATACATATGCACACTGTTATTCAATATGCCTTGCCTACTACAGCGATGTTCCAGACCACGTAATTTCGTATTCGATCTCTACATCGAAAGTTCGCTTTACGAAATATAGCAAATACAATAAATTGTAGAAATTATAGCAGTCTACAGTGATTCTTCAATCTAGGTTTCACTCACGATCCCAACAAGGCCGTAGCCAGGAATTTTGAAAGGGGGGGTCGCGGCCCACAGTGGGTATCTAAAAGGGGGTCGCGCTTAGAAATGTGAAAGCGGGGTCCATGAGGGCAGGTCATTAAGTGATACACATTTCTACGAGTTAACCGTGTACGAGCCGAGAAAGTTTCAATGAAATTGCATTTCCTAGGCCGGAAGAAGAATTGGTATATTAAGTACGCCGTAGTACAAAATGCTGTTGTTGCTAAAATAGCGAATTTTTGTTTGATGTTGATCCAAAGGGGGAGTCGCAACCCCCCACCCCACCCCCGGCTACGCCCCTGGTTGGAATCCTAAATGTGAACGGTATATCACGTCGGTGAAAAAGTAACACATCTTTTGATTTTTTTGTGTTCGATTATCAAACATTGTTTTGTAACGTATTTTTGTATTGATTAAAATAAAGAATATTTGCTTTAACCCTTTAATACCCGAGGTAGTGTATGTATTATACGGCGTTTCACAAACTCAAGCCCGCGCCACGGATCGAACACATTCGCATGCGTGAGAACGGCGTACGCAAACCACAGCTATCTGGGAACTATTGCTCTTTTCATTTAGGACCTCACAAAGTAAGGTCCGAATAACAACGCGCGTGCAAACACGCAACGCGACATACTTTGTTTATATAACCAGTTGCAATATGCTAATGCCTAGTGGCAGAGTTGGGCATGGAAGGGTTAAATAAACTTTGCACAGTATATTTGATTTCTTAAGAAGTTTATGGCGTTTACGTTATAAAGGGCTTCCCACATGAAATTTTCGTTCCAAAATTGTTTGCACCATACAGTACGCACACAGTGCATTCTTATATTATATACTAGTGAAGCTCGCTTGCGACCCAGAATTCGAGTCGTGAGAACAATCCCCCGAAGCAGAAGTATGAAAAATATTTGCTACACAATATTTTTGACACTCGCTTGTCGGCCCAGAAAACCCCATATCCGACTAAAACCAACAACTAACACACATTCAGGTGCTTTTCCCACGACTTCTCACCAAAAATTTCGAAAACGTTATTTTTTATGCCAAGTATGAACAGAAGTTTAAAAAAATATTTGCCCAACAATATTTTTAACATTTGCAACGAGTTTATCTACCCAGAAAACACCATATAAGACACTAAAAGCAACGAAAAACACACATTTAGGTGCATTTCCTACGATTTTTCACCAAATATGAAATTTGGCGCCAACTATAAGCTTATAGACTCCAGATTGGGAAGTAGTTGAAAACCTGTAATATATAATATATATATATCATTGGAAAGCCTTGGTAAAGCTACATGGAATAGGCCTATTAGTTTGCAGATATCTCGTGTATTTATTGAGAAAAGTCGCAAAAACTGGAGGGGGTGCCCGAAAAATGGGCCAAAATGACGTCATTTTGCCCCATAACTTTTCCCACGGCAAAAAATTCCAAAATCGGGCTCCGTCACTACATCTAAATCGACCATTGCGGTTCGAATGAGCTATCTTGCATCAAAATCCGCCCAACCGTTATAGAGATCCAGGTGTTGCAGACACACAGACAGGACCTCCTCAACCACCTTCCAAAGCCAAAATTGAAAATTCTCTTTCCACTCGAATTCAATAAAACAGGTGATGCATGAGATGACAGCTTAACTATAGTGTCTAATTTTATGTATTTTTTACTGACGGCGTCTAGGACACCGTACACAAACACATGTAATATGTGCAATAAGCAGAGGTGCGAGCGGGCCCGGGTACCCGCGCGTTTGCTATGCTCTTCCGCAGGGACACAAAGGAAACTAAAGTGCACGTAAAGCAAGCTGTCCTACGACGATTGCTTTTGCGGAAAACGAATCTGGCCAGAAAAGTAGGAGGTTGCTAAGACGGTGTTATGCTGCTTTGTGGGGTACGTTTATGCTGTACTATTTTAAGCCAGGACTTGAAGCTTATTTATTCTTTTTCACACCGGTTTGATATGAAAGTACTTTTAATTTGAGCACCAGCGGCTGAAAAAACTAAAGACACAGTCAAACGGTTTACATTTAACATGAACAATTTCCTACTTGTGCCGAGGGCTTTTTAGTCTCTGGCTAGGGCCTTGTTAAAAACGATAATACATTGGCTGCTGTGGATATTATTTTGTTGCCAGGTCACTTCTGTGCACCAGGTCGCTGCCATGACCGCGTCATCGTGTCCTGGATCACTGTCACAGCCGGGTCGATGGTTCACAATTTGATGTTCTGGTTCCATCTCTTGTATTTTCAACTTCCAAATCTCAAGTTACAGCAAATAACATTTTCGATAAAGCGATAACTACAAATTTTGCTCTCAGCGAATTCTGATGTAAAAAGTATCATGGTTTATGGCAGGTCTTTGAACATGTTTTTCACGGGCAGCGCCGGGACGGTTTCAAATTTTGCGGCTGTGGGGATCGGGTACCCGTAGATAACGGGTGTATATAATTTCGGAAAGTGGGTACCCGTAACGTTCACGATCCTACATGTTCATAAAGCGCTGTTGTCGAAATGACTAGGTGGTTCCAGGCCTTCAAAAAACAATGGTCCCGTTAGATGGGGATTTGACCAATTTTACAATATCCTTTAGTGCGAAACCTTCCGTTTTATGGCGGAGAGTTGGGCGATAGGGAGGTGGGTGACGAAAGTGGTTCAATTTCTTTGTCATTATTCTGGGAGATGAATGGCAGTGGCAAAGAATTTACTATTGCGAATTAAAATGGAGATGGACAGTTCAAAGTCAATAATCAACTTACAAAAGAGTCGCTGTTGGTCTACAGAAGTTGAAGGATTCGTGGGTCTGAAAAAAATTTTCTGGGTACCCGCGGGTCAAAATTTTTGCACGCATACAATTATGATTACGGTGCAAATAGCGTAATGACTGTACAGTAATGCGCGACTAAACTTAACCTGCTCCCACTTACTGTCCTATTTTGTAAAACCAGATGCCGAATCCACATCCATTGTTATCGAACAAGTAGGAAAGGGGATTCGATTCATTGCTTGCCCAGAAGCAGTGATTCGCAATCGGCCAATAGCAGCTCCACGACAATTATTAGTTTCCACCTAGGATTCGTCTCTGTTCGCTAACAAATTCAATGTAAACGCGACGGCATAAACGAAAGGGTCCTGGTTTGTTATTATGTTCGCGAACATAACCCTTGGTAATTCAAAAGCGATAAAATTTCGTTCGCAAACAGAAAATAGCAAATTTTTTGCTTGAGTTGATAGAGTTCGGTAACACAATTTTTTCCAAATAACAATATAGGATAGTCAGCGGGCGCAGGTTAAGTTTACTCACGCATAAGTTCAACGCAAAGATGCCTTTTATGAGGCGACAAGGTAATTCGATTATGATGCTTGGGATTTTATATCTGTTTACATTCCTTACTATTGCTGACTTATTGGGTTTCTGTGTATTTGATGGAAATACTGCTAACAGTAGTTCATAACAAGAAAGAATAAATCAGTTTTGAGCACTAAAAACCACTCGAGGAAACATGCGAAAAACCGAGCGTTTTTCGCACCATTCTGGGAACCATCAAAGTCGCTCTTAACATTTCACAGACTGAATATATATATATATAATCTAAAGGTCGATAGGGGGTACCACCGAATGGTCGAACACCCCTGAAGGCTCCGCACCCCATCAGTCTATGCTCCCCACGTCGGGCTACTAAGGTACGTGGAAAATCCTAACGAAAGTAGCAAACATTAGCATGAAAACTAGAAAAAATGGGGTAAAAATTGGCAAAAAATAGAAATTAAGAAAATTTATTGCAAATGTGAATTTTAAATTGGGGAAATTTTAGCAAAATTAGAGAAAATTATTAGTTTCTGGAAATTTAAAAAATTTACCACCCTGCCCCACCCCACACACCAAGGAGAACTTTGTCGCCGACCACGTACCCCACAATAGGACGGACCTTCGGCACCTATTTTATGATCGAAGTGGTTTCTTCTGGTGCGGTTACGTATATATTGCATTATGGAGGTTTGCATTGATGACAAACGAACCAAACGGAATGTGTCGAAGCCACTTCCAACCTTCTTTGCCGTAGACAATAAACGAATATGTACGCGTTTAACGGAGCCGTTGCTTTTATTTCAGCATCTGTCCCCTTGGTGCCCGGTGTAACAGGATATTTTTACTCCCCGGATATTTATACTCCCCAGTAAAAATATCCTAGGATATTTTTACTCCCCCCAGGATATTTTTACTCCCCTTCTATATTTAGATTACACGTTTCGATTTGATGTTATGTTGATGGCATATGGCATGTATTTCATTTCAGTTCCCAATCACAAAGCAGCAGCGATACGCTCAAAATTGCATTGATTAACGCAACCCATAGTCATAAAATTGTTTTATAAAACTTACATATACTTACAGAGCAAAAATCAAAAGCATAAACATAACACTGTATACTAAAACACGAATAAATGTTATTGCAATATGGTATGAAATGAATATTCAATAATGCTAATATGGCGTTTTTCGACTACACGACGATGTCTTGAATTTCGATTACACATATATAATACACATAACGTCAACAATAGATATAGGTACGTGTGATACGGATACATGATACATAAATTTAAAGCTAAACTTCAGAACAGCAACAGATTAGGCCGCTATTACAAAAATATTACAAAATTCGCTGCCTTGATCGTTAATTTGAACTGCAAAGCAACCGTGACGGCACATAGCGCTGAATATAGCGCCAGCTACAGAAATTGCTGTTTTATTCACAAGTGGAGTCGCCTCCGCCCATTTAGAAAAGTAATCAACTAATACAAAAATGTACTTATACCCCAAGGCCTCAGGCATTGTGATGAGGTCGACCCCCACTTGCTGCATCACTGCTGACTTAATCGGAATGGAGTGTAATTCTGGCTTAGAGGTATCAAACTTCGGGTTCACTCGCTGGCAACGGTCGCATGATTTGATGCACTGCTGTATGTCAGTTTTCATGTCGTGCCAATAGTAACGTTTAGTAACCAAGTCCAGCATACTGTCCCGCCCCCGATGTCCACTCAATGCTTCAGACTCCATGCTATTATCTTGACCAGAATGGAATGTTTGTATCAATTGTTTTTGTTCTGCGATGTCTGTGACCACCTGAACAGCGACGATTTTATTTTCTGATCCGGCAATTTTCAGATTTTTGTTATAAAATAGTTGACCGTTGCGGACACAGTACTGTTTGCACTGTCGACGAAAGTTAGCACGCTGGCCTTTATCTAACATGCCGAGTGGATATCGTCCGTTGGTAATATAGTTACGAACATCGTTAAAACTGATGTGTTTATTAGTTTTAGATTTAAACATTTTATAACATTTGTCACAAATCACTATAAACCTGAAATAAAAAGAAAGTATGAACGGTATATACACCATAGAAATGGTATAGGAAATACTTTTTCTAGAGGAAGTAAAGATTTTTAGAACATTTTACTGGGGAGTAAAAATATCCTGGAGGGAGTAAAAATATCCTAGGATATTTTTACTGTGGAGTAAAAATATCCTAGGATATTTTTACTGGGGAGTAAAAATATCCTAGGATATTTTTACTGGGGAGTAAAAATATCCTGGAGTAAAAATATCCGTGTACACCGGTTGATCCAAGGCAGACGACGAAGATAAATAAATGGTGGGATTGTCATTTATGTAATTGTTCAAATGCTTTTCTACTTTTAACCCCAACGACTTCTTGGACTGTATATATGTGATTAGCTTCTGTGCCACTGACAGCGTAAACTGATGCGGCGGAAAGGTAATTTTTATCCCATCCAATCTGGACGAGATTGGCTGGTAGCCCGAGTGGAATTTGGTTTCGCTTTATCGGGGTATTTGTTTTGACTCCACATTCATCTCAAAAGTGTCATACTTTTGCAATTGCCAATCAGCTGTTGGAGCGCAGAACAAAAATTTGCACTTGAGCGATTTGAGATCATCACCACTCTCTTCTTAAAGATGAAAGAAATTAATGAGAGTACTACTGCCCCTATCTAACATCTAGCGAAACCACAGCAGAGGGAAGCGGCACCACGAGATTAGTGGAAAAAGAAGACCCTGATGAGATTGACTCTATAGGGTCTTTACCTGTCTCTACCGGGAAAGAAGACCCTGTCGATGTCAGATTCTTACAAATTTTTTACTTTTCCAGTAAAAATAGAAGTTTTATTTGATTGATCGTGGACTATATACGACTTTAAAATAGACCCATTGTGGCTGCTGACGAACTCGCAGACAATTGTCAAACGATTCAATCCGAAGGAATTGGCCTTTAGGCACCTGTAGCAATTTCATATAGCCTGCGCCTTAATTTTCCTTCTTACCTTTCGTTCCCTAACATTAACCATCAATACTTGATCAACTTTAAAAACGTTTTTCATGCCGCTTCGTTTTCTTATTGTAAATGCTGTTTTTGTTTCTCTGGAGCTCATTCAGTGTTTTGAATTGTTTGTTCCTCAATCTTTCCGTGGTTCGGAAAGTTTATCGATTTGCGGAACTGTACAGCTTCTTACCATTTTGACAACGAGTCCATAAGTGTAAACAAATACCTGTTTACGATCGTGACTTTCGGGTATCAATTTCCAAATGGTACAATAGATGTTGCTGGAACAGATATAAAAAGCCTAGGTAGGTTCGACTTTTCGACGCTTAACACTTGATGCTATGAAATCTTAGATTTTGTCCAAAAATATGTTTTGGCCAACTGCTCCTATACGCGATCCATGCCTGCGATCATACAAACATTCCGCCATGCTTCCCTGTCGGCTCGCTGCACCCACGGCAGAGATCCACGGTGTTTCTTGACGTGTATTTGGTTCTTGATAAATTCAAACCGTTGTGCCTTATATGCAGTTTTCTGTTTCAAAACACTTTTTTGGTAATATTTCCCATTCAGCAAGATATGATTTGTTCACAAGAAATTTTCAATGATTTTAGTGTTATAATCATCTTTATAGTCACCCATTTTAATTCTAGAAATTAGAAAAATCACTTGTGAATATAATGTAACATCTATGCGTATTGTAACTTTTCCAGGTGGAAAACCACCCTAGGGTAATCTTTCTGGATGTGATAAATTTTTCTTAGGCTGATTTTTCGATCCAAGAGATTACGTTGGTAGAAAATCTACACTGTGACACCGGATTTGAATAGCATCGTTTTGAGACTATAGTTTTACGACAAACCACCCACCACGAAAACTCTAATAACTGTGCAACATCATCTTCATCGAAGCCAGGTGTCCGGACAATTTAGTTTTGAGGCAAGTAGAACAAGTAAAATCTAGTATATACTAGCTATATATATAATGAAATAAGATTTCGGAAAATCGTAATGCTTTCTTAAAAGTTATAATCATATCATGAGAATTATACTAGATACTATGCTGTCATACACTCGCACATTGTCCATAACATAATTTCGGATATTAACATTATTATTGATTCCACCATGTAATGGAAATAAGATCGAAACATGCTTCCGCTAAGACGCGTCCATTGTTTCTTCTTGGCCGTAATTCGTGGTTGATTCGGTATTTTCTCTCAAGTCGAATCAGATCTCCTGATTCAGTAGCAATGCAACTTCTGTATTATATATAGCTTAGAACCAGTTTGCTAATTCTTCCACGTCTGTAACTTGCCAAGGATGACTGAAACACTGGCGAATCCGTAAATTCAACAATCTTGAGATCGTGGTATTTATAGCGCACATAATCGGTCGTTAACTTTGAGTTACCGGCATTGTTGCCTTGGTGCTAGCAAGGAATTATATTGTATTCGCTTCGGTTTTCATTTCGCTCGGCATAGCATTCCTAAGTATTATATATTTCGGTCATTTTTCGATTTTCTAGCAACCACTTGTATTTTGACCATTGTTGATTCACAGTTATGATGTTATAATCTGGGCTTGCAGCTAAAATTTGCGAATCTTTGACCTGCTCATTTCCGGAGGAAAAAGTTCTTCGGCAACCATTGATCCAGTAAGAAACTACTTATATCGACGTGATAGAACCCAGTATGCCACCGATCTCCAAATCATAATGATGCTCGTACTTCCACCAAATTAATAAATCAGCGATTATCAACCAGTGGAGATAATCTGGTATATATTTGTTTTGACGAAATCGTAAATATTGAATGAAACGATCGAATCAAATTTGTTACTCTGAGTGGAACCGTATAAAATGTTTTACAAATAAGATGAAAGGTCGAAAAATGTTACTAATTTTGTACTAAGTTAAATTTATTTTTTACGCACTACCATGTTTTAACTGCACGAAATTGAATGAATTCGAAAATGTAAATTGATGAGTTATATTGCTTTCGTAGTTTTACAACCATCAGTAGCGTATAACATGTGCTGAAAGAACATAATGAAATCACTGTTGAGTTTACCCAGTAAGTAAAAACAGCCATTGAAGTATATGTACGGGGTCGTCGAGCGTTTGCAATTTTTAGCCTCTATAATGCTCCATGGGCATATGCATTTTTTGTTTATTGGGCGTTGTGATGGCTATTATGAGCCTAATAACTTTTCCGAAAAATTCCACACCGCGAGAAAACTTTAAAATTACTTTTCAATACTAAATAAAATTATATTTTACGTAAGATAGATCATCCTGTTTCCTGGATACGGCACTATAATGCAAAGTTTTATTACAACAGCATCTATATCTCAGAATCGGATAAGCGACAAACAGTAATTTTTTATGACTTGTTTTTAACCATGGATACGTATTGGTAAGAGCATGTATCAGTATGGTCATCTTTCCAATTGAAATTTCCATTTTACGCCTAAAATCCAGTCGAATTTAAAGCACCGTTCACAAAATAACGCGGATGCTGAATAATAAAGATCATGTCATAATCAATCCATCGTCAATAGCTCGTTACAAACGATCGGTCGTCCGTAGTTTTTGTTATAAACTACGCAGCCAGCGTCAATATAACCAGTTACATGCTATTAGTCGTCTATAAATATCGATACAAACGGAGAACGTTTTGTAGCTTTAGTTATAAACGATCGGTTGCTTTATACATGCTGGCGCTCAGAGAACTCAAGGGGGTAGCCGGGGTCGGCGGGCGGTCTATACCAAAGATTTTAAATCAAGGGTTGTTTGTAATATTCGTTACAAACGATGATCGTTTATATCTTATGCTACAAACACTTCACTGCTTGTGTAACAGGGCAGTGGATACGATACATTGACTGCGAACTTTGTTATTGGAATTACTAGACGCGGTTTTGGTAATCCGTATCCTCATTGGTAACAAAATCTAACATGCAACCCGAATATTTTTGATGCTGAATTTTGTGGGCTTTTCAACGACATCGGTTATAACGAAATCGGTGGATGAGCTATCGAGTCCTCATACTTCTGAATCTCTATCAGCTGCTCAAACAACTGCTACTTACGCTAAGTTGGACTGTTTGATTCCTTCGATCACTCTTAGATGCGCTATAGATAATTTAGTCGTTCCTTTAATTTCGAGGTATATCATGCATATATCTACATGAAGTTCGACATAACATTGCCCCGTCACCTGTTCAGTACGAACTGTTTCAAGCCGTAATTTTGTTGAAAATCGGCGAAAGTGGTTAAAATCATCAAAATTATTGAGTTTGTTGATTGTTAGCTGAGTATCTTATATGGGTGTTTTATAGGTCACTATGCTCCTTAGGTAGAGTTATAACTCAGTAGCACTAATCTTCTCAAACCTTCTGACCCGTGTGAGTTATACGACAAAACCTTATTTTCACTCTTCGACACTCATAAAATACCACGGTTTGGAGCATTTCGACCGCTCACGCTTCTTTGAGGAGTATATCTGACTTGAATTCTACGTCACAGTGTAGCCCACATATCGAGGATTGTAAGGAGTCCAGGCGGGTCTTGATCCATTTAACCATTAAGCCGCTATAAAACTTAACACTACGTTTTGTGTCTGTTTTATGTTTATAGTGCAGAAACACAAACTTTTGCTCATTTTGTAAAATTTCAATATTTTTACATTAACCCCAAATACCAGTATACGACCCTTTTTCAACTTGTCTATTCTTGAGGAACATAGCGATATACGGCAGGTCTCTATCTGACCCTCCGATGGCCCGTTAACCCTTCAAATTGTATCCAAAATAAAACTTAAAACATAAGGTGGGCATAAAACTTCAAATTTTTTATTTCCAACTTAAGCGTATATCTGCCGGGTCTCCATCGAGCTGTCGGTTAATCCGGGACAAGCTTGAATAACGCCTTCACCTGTACAAAACTCTATTTACAACACTTCGGCATTTTTACATTATCCACCCATATGGTGAGAATGTCATCGTAATCTGAATTGCTTTCTAATGGCGAGTTCAACGACCTACGCAACCGTTAATTGAAGGACAAAACTTTCACATGGGGTGTCCTTTATAACGTAAACGTTGCATAATTGTTAAAATCTAAAATTTACTAGGTTTAGCTTAACCGTAATAACTATTGTTGAGCGTAGGATATTATAGTTTGGTGGTATTAAGCTAAGCACGATTTAATTATGCTAACGTAATGGCCCTAGTTTACGACGGAATTAGATAGGGCCGAGGGTGGCTCTCGGCGTCAAAAAGTTGCGTTTTGCGCCGTGATATATCGTTGTTAGATATATTTTTAAAGCAAATTTGATTTCCAACACAATCGGTTATGATTGATGTAAATATAAAAAAATAAATAGATTGATAGATTGTTACATTTCAAAAAATTATTAGATTGTTACATTAGAGTAAATAGAATTTTCTAAAAAATAAATGAAAGTTCACAAAAATAGATTATATTTCAAAAATAGACTTTAAATTAGAGTAAATAAATATCAAAAATAATTCACAAAAAATATAGTGTACAAAAAATAGATTGTTAACATTAGATTTTAGGTGAATGAATTTTGGCAGAACAAAAAATATTTTGATAGATTGTTACAGTGTACCCAAAAATATATTGGGTTTTCAAAAAATTATTAGATTGGCAGAACATTAGAGTAAATTATAAATATATTTCAAAAAATAGATTGAGCGAAAAAAATATATTTATTAAATATAGATTGTTACATTAGAGTAAATAAATTAAATTATAAATTATTAAATATATATTTCAAAAAATATATTGGTGAAATTAGATTTATTTTGAGCGAAAAAAAAATATATAGTGTACACGAAAAAAATAAATAGATTGTTACAATTTTGTACAAACAATTATTAGATGATAGATATGAGTAAATTAGAATTTCTTTTCTAAAAAATAGATTGTGTCGAAAAAAAAAAAAAAAAAAAATATAGACGAAAAAAAATATATTTGATAGATAAATAAATAAGTACCCACTAAATATTTAGCTAGGTGACAAAAATAGATTGTGAAATTAGATTTATTTTTTAGTGTAAATTGGGAATTTCAACACAAACGGTTATGATTGATGTAAGATGCGACAGTAAAGTACACTTCCAAACAGTAATAAACAATTATTAGTATCAATAGATATGAGTAATTAATAAATTTCTTTAAAGGCAAAATCGGTTTGCTGTCTGAGTATTATATTTACGTAAATATAGACTTTGATCCGATAGCAACAAATCAAAATATATCATGAATATTTAAACTAGATGGACAAAGAATATTGTGAAATTTATATAATAATTTAGAGCGAATTTGATTTCCAAATCGGTTACGATTGATGTAATATGCGACAGTAAATAGTGAGCGAAACAATATACTTTTCAAAAATTATTAGGTATTGATAGATGAGTAAATGAGACCTTCTTCTTTTTCTAAAGGCAAAATAGATTGTGTTAGATTATATTTATCTAAAATATAGACTTTAAATTTAGAAGTTTGATAGATAAATTAAACGAAAAATTATTAGACGAAAAATAGATGGACAAAAAATAGATTGTGAAATTAGATTTATTTTAGCTAGACGAAAAAAAAATATAGTGGGGCTTACTATTTGGATGACGCTACAGTAAGTACACGCCAAACAGTATATTTTCAAAAAATTATTAGTATCAATAGATATGAGTAAATTAGAAATTTCTTTTTCTAAAAAATAAATGAATTTTGTGTTGAAAAAAAAAAAAAAAAATATAGACTTCAAAAATTTAGGTTTGATAGAGCAATAAATTAAAAAATGAATCATGACGTTTAGCTAGATGGACAAAGAGATATTGTGAAATTAGATTTATTTTAGAGCGAATTTTCCAATATTATGATTGATGTATATTTGGTGAAGTACACGCCAAACAGCAATACTTTTTCAAACAATTATTAGTATCAATAGATATGAGTAAATTAGAAATTTCTTTTTGAAGGGCAAAATCGGTTTGCTGTCTCAAATATTTATATTTATGTAAAATATAGACTTTAAAATTAGGTCCGATAGCAATAAATTAAAATGATAATCATGAATGTTTAAACTAGATGAACAAAAAGAAGTATTGCGAAAATTAGATTTATTTTAGAGCGAATTTGATTTCCAACATATTACTGATTGATAAATATGCGGAGTAAAGATAAGTGCCAAACAGCAATACTTTTTCAAACAATTATTAGTATCAATAATATATGAGTAAATCAGAAAATTTCTTTTTTTGAAACAAATCGGTTTGCTGTCTAGTATTATATTTGCAATGTAAGATAGTACTTTGAGCTTTAGGTCCGATAGGACAAATCAAAATAATACCCATGAACGTTTTAGCTAGATGGAGCAAGAAATGAAATTAATTACAATTCTTAGAGGAATTCGATTTCCAACACAATCGGTTATGATTGATGAGATGCGGACAAAAAGCAACCCAAACGACACAGTTTTCAAACAATTATTAGTATCAATAGATATGAGTAAATTAGAAATTTTCTTTTTCTAAAACCAAAATTGGTCTGCTGTCTAAGTATTATATTTACGTAAAATATAGTACTTTAATTTATATTCCTATAAATAAATAATTAAAATAATACCCATGAATGTTCAAACTTAATGGACAAAGTAATATTGTGAAATTAATTATATTTTAGAGCGTTGATTTCCAACACAATCGGTTATGATTGGATAAGTGACAGTACACGCCAAACAGCAATACTTTTCAAACAATTATTAGTATCAATTATAGATATGAGTAAAATTTCTTTTTCTAAACAAATTGTTTGCTGTCTAGTATTATATTTACATAAATATAATACTTAGACAGCAAACCGATTTTGCATTTAGAAAAAGAAATTTCTAATTTACTCATATATAATGATACTAATAATTGTTTGAAAAGTATTGCTATTTGACGTGTACTTTACTGTCGCATATTACATCAATCATAACCGTTTGTGTTGGAAATCAAATTCGCTCTAAAATAAATCTAATTTCACAATATTCTTTGTCCATCTAGTTTAAACATTCATGATTATCATTTTGATTTGTTGCTATCGGACCTGAGATTAAAGTCTATATTTACATAAATATAATACTAGACAGCAAACCGATTTTGCCTTTAGAAAAAGAAATTTCTAATTTACTCATATCTATTGATACTAATAATTGTTTGAAAAGTATTGCTGTTTGGCGTGTACTTTACTGTCGCATATTACATCAATCATAACCGTTTGTGTTGGAAATCAAATTCGCTCTAAAATAAATCTAATTTCACAATATTCTTTGTCCATCTAGTTTAAACATTCATGATTATCATTTTAATTTATTGCTATCGGACCTGAGATTAAAGTCTATATTTAGATAAATATAATACTAGACAGCAAACCGATTTTGCCTTTAGAAAAAGAAATTTCTACTTTACCCATATCTAATGAGACTAATAATTGTTTGAAATGTATTGCTGTTTGACGTGTACTTTACTGTCGCATATTACATCAATCATAACCGATTGTGTTGGAAAATCAAATTCGATCTAAAAATAAATCTAATTTCACAATATTCTTTGTCCACCAAGTTGAAACATTCATGGGGATCATTTTGATTGTTGTCATCGGACCTGAGACTAAAGTCTATATTTACATAAATATAAATACTAGACAGCAAACCGATTTTGCCTTTAGAAAAAGAAATTTCTAATTTACTCATATCTATTGATACTAATAATTGTTTGAAAAGTATTGCTGTTTGGCGTGTACTTTACAACACAAACATAAACACAAACACCAAAAGCAAAATGTCGCATATTACATGAATCATAACCGTTTGTGTTGAATGATAAATCTAATTCTCTCTAAAAAAATAATAATCTAATTTCACATATATTTCTTGTATCATTTAGTTTAAACATTCATGATTATCATTTTAATTTATTGCTATCGGACCTGAGGTTGACAAAAAAAAAGTTTATATTTACATAAATATAATACTAGACAGAGAAAAACAAACCTATTTTGTATCATTATCTATGAAAAAGAAATTTCTAATTTACTCATATCTGATATATTGATACTAATAATTGTTTGAAAAGATATCACCCAAAAACAACAAAAACCACACAACACACAAAGTATTGCTGTTTGGCGTGTACTTTACTGTCGCATATTACATCAATCATAACCGTTTGTGTTGGAAATCAAATTCGCTCTAAAATAAATCTAATTTCACAATATTCTTTGTCCATCTAGTTTAAACATTCATGATTATCATTTTAATTTATTGCTATCGGACCTGAGATTAAAGTCTATATTTAGATAAATATAATACTAGACAGCAAACCGATTTTGCCTTTAGAAAAAGAAATTTCTAATTTACTCATATCTATTGATACTAATAATTGTTTGAAAAGTATTGCTGTTTGGCGTGTACTTTACTGTCGCATATTACATCAATCATAACCGTTTGTGTTGGAAATCAAATTCGCTCTAAAATAAATCTAATTTCACAATATTCTTTGTCCATCTAGTTTAAACATTCATGATTATCATTTTAATTTATTGCTATCGGACCTGAGGTTAAAGTCTATATTTACATAAATATAATACTAGACAGCAAACCGATTTTGCCTTTAGAAAAAGAAATTTCTAATTTACTCATATCTATAATTGATACTAATAATTGTTTGAAAAGTATTGCTGTTTGGCGTGTACTTTACTGTCGCATATTACATCAATCATAACCGATTGTGTTGGAAATCGAATTCGCTCTAAAAATATAATTAATTTCACAATATTCTTTGTCCATCTAGTTTAAACATTCATGGGTATTATTTTGATTTGTTGCTATCGGATCTGAGATTAAAGTCTATATTTACGTAAATATAATACTAGACAGCAAACCGATTTTGCCTTTAGAAAAAGAAATTTCTAATTTACTCATATCTATTGATACTAATAATTGTTTGAAAAGTATTGCTGTTTGGCGTGTACTTTACTGTCGCATATTACATCAATCATAACCGTTTGTGTTGGAAATCAGATTCGCTCTAAAATAAATCTAATTTCACAATATTCTTTGTCCACCTAGTTTAAATATTCATGGGTATTATTTTGATTTGTTGCTATCGGACCTGAGACTAAAGTCTATATTTACGTAAATATAATACTAGACAGCAAACCGATTTTGCCTTTAGAAAAAGAAATTTCTAATTTACTCATATCTATTGATACTAATAATTGTTTGAAAAGTATTGCTGTTTGGCGTGTACTTTACTGTCACATATTACATCAATCATAACCGTTTGTGTTGGAAATCAAATTCGCTCTAAAATAAATCTAATTTCACAATATTCTTTGTCCATCTAGTTTAAACATTCATGATTATCATTTTAATTTATTGCTATCGGACCTGAGATTAAAGTCTATATTTAGATAAATATAATACTAGACAGCAAACCGATTTTGCCTTTAGAAAAAGAAATTTCTAATTTACTCATATCTATTGATACTAATAATTGTTTGAAAAGTATTGCTGTTTGGCGTGTACTTTACTGTCGCATATTACATCAATCATAAAACAACACGGTATGGTTAAAGGTTAACATAAAACATATAA
>JASANE010014467.1:0-23320 GCA_030248225.1 Trileptium ribeirensis
TGATGAGTACTGTAAATACCAATGTTTACCAGTAAGTTACAGTTTACATAGTTGAATTTGTTTGATATTTCATACAATATTTTGATGTTTTGAAGCAGCATTGGATATAATACAACGTTATTACAGCTCCGCCATTTTTAGACAATTTGCACGTACGAAATTTCGGTAATTTCAATTACTATGTTTCTTTTAGGTTTGCCTCCGCTTTAATTGTTCAAATGAAACGAACGGGGTTTTTTCAGATAGCACGCAAGTTATGTGGATAAAATTCTGTTGGTAATTCTTACGCATGAATTTGTTCGTTAGATTGACGGATATTAACAAAATATTTTTATTTGACGTGAAATACCGTATTTATCGAGTAATATGGTAATGCCACGTTGCTGCTTTTCTAATGATTTCCAATCACTCATATTCATACAAAACCGACACGAATTGGAGACTTTGATTGCTGTGATTTAGGGTTCCGTAAAATTTTAGGATATAACTCTTGTGAGAGGTGTCGAATAGGAAAATAAGGACTACCTATTGCAGTATCTTCTTAAGAAGAACTGTAAATGTTGTGCTATCTATTCTTTCTTTAATTCTGTCAGAGCAGTCGTTTTAGAGGTATAGGCCCAAAACTTAAAAATACCTCCAAAAGGTTAAAATTAAAAAATGACAAGTAGGTTTCTTGCTTGCAAGGGGTATATTGCACTATTTAGTCCGTTGAACCTGTTTATTTTATTGTTTTGAATCCAGATTCTCTGTGCCATTCTCTTATGTGGGACGTTGCGGATGAGGGGTTTTAGAATGTTAAATTTTCGGCCCAACATAACCAAATAATTTTGCCAGTTTGTCAGTTTAATTGTACACACGAAGCTTGAAATATTGTGTAAGTTTTCGAGGTTGTTGAATACGATTAGTTTTACTTGCTTAGTTTTCATCGAGTAGGCAAAAGTGAATCAATTTCAAGAAATATTTATTATTAGCGTCAGATTTATTGTTATGCACCAGATTAGGCAGGACATGGGAGACTACAAAGTGAAAAATTACTGCTTAAAGTATATTTTTTTCAAAATTTTTAATCTTTATAAAGTTTGAAACGTTTTCTCTTTTTGGTGATTGATTGGATGAACAAAAATGCAAATTCATACGGTTTTGATTTGTTATGAAAATGACCATTGCAGCTTTGTTGTTGATGCATTATCTCTGTGTAATCATTATAATAATGGGTTCTGTTATCCCCAAGAGGCTGAAATTCAATAATATGGTGAAAGACGACAGCTCCTCTAGCCTTCACAAGTTTTACAGCCATAATAACTTCAGTAGTTCGGTGACATATTAATCAGTTACAAATGTTTTTTTTATCTCAAAATCAAGTTTAATACAGTTACGTCGTTTTTGCATAGCACGGCAGTATTGTTGGTATTGGGTCATCAAAGGGTCCTAAGGCACCAGAATTTGAAACGTTACAGTAATTATTGAATGCAGATGCATAAGCCGCACTCGCAGGTGCTCCGTTTTCCCCGTGCTGCTCGGGTAACTACCTGGGTTTATGCTTAAATGGTTTCAAGTTGGAAATGTGGTAATAATATAAATAAAAATGATTAGTTAATATAGTATATTGGTTGAAAGACCTTTTCTTACGCCAGAACTGTAATTTTAAGAAGAATATTGCTAATTTTCACCTCAGCGAAGACACTGTTCTGTGCATTTCAAAGGCTGCTATAACAATGAAAAAGAATGAAAATTACTATAACTGCATTATTGTCACTTTCTCATTGCATTCAGCGATATTTTTTGCTGCAAAATTAGTGGGAAATTAGAATTCGAAGAAAAATACTACTTTTCAAAGTTTCAACAATTTTTTCATCGGATTAGTAAATGTGCGATAATTATTTGCCTTGCGTTGTGTGTTTTACTTTATTCTTTTATTTTGAGCGAAATACTATTATTTAAACGATTTGTGCATTTTTTAGTGTGCACTTTGGCTTTTTACTGGATATGATATTTTCTCAGCATGGATATATCGGTTTCCAAGATATACTTAACTGATTTGAGATACTTAAACTGTTATAACAACCGACATTACTTGTTCTAATTTAGCGTCAACTATTTCTTGCCCATTGGGCCGAATGGACTCAACGCACATTGTCTTTTCTTGTATTAACTAAGTTAGCCGTGTGATGCAATCAATACATATATTTGCATATTTGCTACTCGTACGTGTTCGATTCTTCGCGCAGACTTGAGTTTGTCAAATGTTGCATGATAAACAAATTAATTTTTCTTAAAGAAGGTTTAATCCTATTAGGGTCAGTCAGATTTTGGCAGCATATGTTCTTAACAGTTGCCGTGCTCACGTAGAATTTACGATACTACCCAGAGGAGTCGACATTTATAACTAGGAAACAACTATCCTGTCAAAAATGCTTAACAACTTCAAAGTTATAAGCTTGACAGGATTCTTCATGGTTATTTTTTGACCGATTGACTATAAAATGAGTTATGATCAAAAAGGTTGGGGATCACAAATTGCTAAAATCAAAAAGTCTCCATATCGTACCGGTTTTGCGAGATTGTAAGTATAATATCAATGGAGAATGCAAACACTAACCCAGGTACACAATCAAATTGTATTTACGTGTCGAATCATAAAAATTTACAATTATTCATCACTCTGGCGAAGAGTTATAGATGCCACAGACGGACAAAATTTTTTGTCATGATTAAATTTTGATAGAGACGCAACATCTATTCCGTATTTTTCCAATATAATAACAAATTCATTAGCATTGAGTATTTACATCACGCATGTTGGGACGCAAATCTTATAATAATAATAATGTATAGCTTTTAAAACACAAAACGAGCCGTTTTACTATCGCGAACTCAATGGTGTTTTGCCACTTTTAATTCACTATAAGGTTATGTTGTTTTGGAACCAATTCTTATTAAGCCAATATTTGTTTGCAACAAAACACCAAAATTTTGCCCTTCTACATTGACAAAGAATGCTGTATAGAGCAAACGGTCCCTATTTTGCTAATCCACATGAGGATGATAGTCAGCGTATTCCGTGTATAATCATGAATTGAGTAGCTAAGCTAGGAAACAAATTTAAAATCTGTGAGAAGCATTTCATGGAAACTATAACAATAATAAAAAGGAATTTTTAATTATAAATTAGCCAAATCAGTAACAATGTATGCATTATAATTTCTGACTCTTATTTTGTTTCATTCTTGATTTTTTTGTGAACTTCTGTTTATGTTGTTGCCGTCGATGCGACGATATATCTATCTTTTTTGTTGCTTGACACCGCGTCAAACAAGATTACAAATTGCATAATTGATCTTTTACAAACATCGCACGGTGTTTCGAGATCTTTTGCGAGCAAAGCGATGAGAAACGAAATTATTATTAAATTTTGTTTGTGTTTGAGTCGTTGATTTTTTTTAACTAATAGCTCTAAATTAACTCTGTGACTGCTGTCAATATTGTTAATTATAATTTGTCGAGCTGAGGGCTTTTTTATAATTGCCGTGATCGACTGTAGAAAATTATTATAATTTTTATTATTTGCGGTATTACTACAATCTTTCAACTGCACACACACAGTGCGGCTGTCTCTTTGTGCACGGTTGTATGAATGTTTTATGTTTCTGAATTTACGATTAAGCTCGTTTTTTGTATGGCGATCTAACGCTTACGATAGCAGCTGTTAAGGGCCTTTTTGGGTGCGCGTAGTTTAGATTCTTTGTTCCCATCGAGAAAATTGCCATATTGCAAAATCGAACTTTAATTTGGGAACCTCAGAAAGGACGTTCAGAAATTTCTAGTCTATCGATATTTCTCACAAAAACATTTTCGACTAATTTGGGTTACCAAAAGTCACCTATTTGTATAAAAAATTTTCGAGCATTATCTCATGAAGTATATATATTTCTGGAACAACTTTGGTCATTGCGTCGATTGATGCCATAATGAGTTCAGGAACATCAGAAATTCCAACCTATCGTTACAAGAGTATAAAACCCTTATTCTTGAAGAATTTGAGATACGGATATAATTCACACTTCCAAGTGAATAAGGCAAACTTCATTCCATTACTGTACAAGATAACACCTAATAAGTTGGCTTTACAATGAATGTGGTTTTATGAAAATTTTTCTGAACTGTCTTATCTACAGCTTGTACTCAGGGAATAATCGGAACAGCAACCGGAACCGTCCATTTAAAGCGGAGCCATATCCGGAACATGGTCTTCGAAACTTATAGTAAAGCAGACGTAGGAAGAAATGAAAGTACTGTGGATTTAAAATGTATTAAAAAATAAATTTTACACTAAACTTAATGCATTGCGATGGCATTGCCTATCTCCAACTTTGAAGAGGGTGAGGAAGCTAACTAATAATGTGTATTTTATCAAGATGTTGGTTTTTTGAACGCCAGAGCAAAAATGATTTCCGCTATACAGTCCTGCGTAAACTGCACCTAACTGAATGTCATTGTAACGCATGGCGCGTAAACTAGACAATTTCGTTCTGTCTCCAGTCGCCTCCCTTTGCTGGACATGCGCTTGTTACATGTTATTCCGTAGGAAATCTGAAATTATTGGCTTATTAATTTGGACCGGTACAATTTTAACTTACACCGCAGATTTCTAAATGGCTAAACAGCTGCTGGTAGCATCACGCTGGTTTTGTTTTGTCAACAAACTTCGCAAAGTCAAGATGAAAAATTCATAATGCAATTATGTGTGTTACGTTTCGCAAGGTAATTTGAATAAGTTAATCTTTTCTTTGGATTGGTTGTATAGGAACTTGATCATTGTGTATAAATAAAATATGTTTGGATCACAGGTATAGCAGAATATGGCAAATTTATAACAATTTTTTTAAATCGGAATTCCTGTTCCTGTGTGGTTTTACCTTTTGCCGGAACTGCAACCGGAACACGATTTTCGCCGGAATGCCGGTTATTCCATGCTTGTGTTATATTTGTATGACAATATTTGTCATACAAATATAACAAAAAATAGGCACTTTAGTGCCAATTTTATATTAATTTACTGCAACGCAAATGGCATCTAACGAAAAATTGTAGCTCTTAGTCCTTTTCTGTTCAGGTATTTCTTTGCAAAGGACGATTAGTTGTGTTTGCTTAAACGCAACTAACATGAGGCTTATGTGCAATGTGGTTTGACACCACGTATTATCAAATTTCGGGGGAATGCACACCCTTTAAACATACGGTATTTCTATCTGTATGATATTTTGCGGCTAGTTCTGCCTTTTGTGCCTATTGACAAAACCTAGCCGGTATGACTCATTGAAATTCCCACTGGCCAGATCCATTACTGGCACCCTGGCACGATAATTTTGACTAAAATTTCATGGGCATGGAAAGGAAGCTGGAGAGATAATTGTATTCAACTGGAATTCTGTCTGTTTTTCGCTCGCTCCCTTACTTTTCGCTGGACCAATTACTAGTATTAAGCCATTGCGGTGACGTTAGTAATGCATGAAAATATTGTTACAAGCCGAATATAGCTTGCGGATTTTGAAAAAATAATAGCCACGGCATAATGTGTAGTTTCAGAATGGGATAGTGTATGTAATAATTTTAATTCAAATAAAATCATGACGAACGTATTTTCTGCTCGTAACCATGGTTCCCAAACGCCGGGTTTATCGGTAATCCGTATTCGGTGCGGTGAAAGCGACGACTCGGTTGAAGTTGAATATTTATCGACGTCTGATGATAAAACTACACCAACACCTAGCCCTTTATCCACGACGCGTGAAGTTGATCATTGCGTGTCACAGAGTCCATCTCATGTACAAAATGATGTCGACGCTTCCAAGACCGAATCAGATTCTTATACAAAATATTCAATTTATATGAAAAATTCATTTTCAAATCTGTCAGCCGGTAGGGTTCAAAGTGGCGTTGATAGGTCTAGTTGGTGTTGCTCCAACCAGGGAACAATAAACCATAGCCCGAGCAGAAACGGCAAATATAAGCGGAATCAGCTAGATTCTGTGGTAGTTTGGCGGCGGCATATACAGCCCAATAAGTGTACTCAGCTGGAATCTGATGATAATTTGAAATCGTTTCAAATTATTAAAAATAATTTATATCTGCCGAATAATGTGCGCAGATGCGAACTGAGAGCCGATGTTATCAAAAAGGCCAATTCTTATCATAACTCAATATCTAACGATATTTCAAACGACAATATGAGTCGTAGTAGACTTTTGGAAGATTTAGGTACGGTTCATGAATCGTCTGTGGCATGGCGAAGTGGCTGCCCGTCTGATTTTCCTAAAAGGTAAAGTTGTGTTTGATTTAAATATATAGATATTAGTGAAAAAATTCGATTAATCCCTATTTGATTTCCAAGTCGATATTTGCGCCGAGCAATATTTACGGTGCCAGTGCGTTGTAAAATATTTTCCACATTACTAGAACAAGGTGCTTCTTATACATCTTATACACATATTTTACATTAATTTATAAACCATAAAAAATTCGTGACTATTATTATACAAACTATAGTAGATAATTTTTGTGCGTATTTTTCTTGTCGGTTTTTGCTACAGTGATTGTCCCAAGATTGCTTCAAATTTGCATGGTTGCTACACAGTCTCTTGTTAGATGATGACCTACAGGACTTTTTTGTATGTGTATGGTCATCACGAGTATGCCAGAGATGGAACCGGGTCATGTTGCATGTCAGGTCACGTCCGTGACCGGGTTACGCTGAGTGACCTGGTCCTAACTCGACCTGTTTCAGAAGCCGGAAGTACTTTTCTCTGCAAGTTACTCCGCATAACAGATGGCTGTTGGGCTGCGTTGCGCACGCCCATACCGCCCAACCTGGAATCATGATTTATAGTATTAAACAGCAGTATGTTGCTTTTCGCATGTGCGAGTAGCGCCAAACTGCAATTTGCTCACTAACTACTTCGATCAACGACAAAACGAGTTCCAAGACGGAGCCAAGTAGCTTACATGTCACTTGTAATTTTGTCCAGGGCTAGTCTCTGGCTAGGACAGCAGATAAAACACAAATTTATTCATTTAAATTTCGATTTGCTAAGCAGTGTACTAAACTGTTTTCCAATAATCTTTCTTTTATGGATTCACAGCGTTAAATTATACATTGGCTGTTTTGGAACACAGCTTTGTCACTGGGTCAGTACGGTTACCGGGTCACAAAATGTTGACCCGATTCCATGTATGAATATTTCATAGAAGACGTGACCGAGTGCATACTAATGGTAAACGCACCCCTTTACGAACCTGATTACTGATACGTTCATTGCTCGGCGAAGCCGAGCGAAGCGTTTTTATTTTCTGTCTGGGAGTAAAAAGGTCGATGTCCGTCCGTTCGGTCGTTCGGTCCGATGAATCTCAAGAACCACTGAACCGATTTTAAAAAACTCTTTTCGTTTGAAAGCCTATCATGTCAGAGTGTGCACCTGATATTTGGGATTCAAAAATTTTGAGTGGTTAATTAGTAATTAGTTAATTTTATGCAGCTAAAATAGAGAATTTTTCAATATTTGTGTTATTTATTGAAATAGAATCGTTTCGATCAAACCATTATAGGTTTTTTGGGTCGAAGAATTCAAATATAATATTTTTACCAATGATAAAGCCCTATGCCCTATGCATTGTAGTTACAAGAACATAAAATTGAGTACATTCGTAATGCCACAGCCCAAGCTCCGCTCACAAATGTTCCACTACCTTCTAGTATAAATGGTTCTAGTTGGAGACTTGTAATTTTGCGAATGCTGGAGATAGATATTCTTTGAAAAAGCTAAATAACTCTAGTGTGATAACAAAAAATGTTTGCTCTTTATAAATAAGGATTTCTGTATTGTAGATGGCAAATTTATAACTATTGGGTTGATTGGTGCAGTGTTTCATCTTTGTTTAAAAACTAATAAAGGCAGCTCCTGTATCATTTTATCAAAACGATAACTACGGAAGGATATCAGCCCCTCCACTGCTTAGGAAATGTTGTGATTTCGTGTAAGCGTTATTTTTGGGTTGTCTAGTAGGAACATCATCGGATCCAAATTTTCAGACCCGTACCCGACCGGGCTTTTCGGTGCAGAATAAAAATCCAGGATTAAATTAATAAATGGTGTTAAAAGATATGTGTTCGCGTTCCAGCATATTTTGCGCTGCACTTATACTTATGACATTTGTATACCACGAGCATTTGTATACCACTGCGGACCGAAGCGAAGCGTTTTTATTTTCTGTCTGGGAGTAAAAAGGTCGATGTCCGTCCGTTCCTTCGTTCGGTCCGACGGATCTCAAGAACCACTGAACCGATTTTAAAAAACTTTTTTTGAGAAAGCCTATCATGTCAGAGTGTGCACCTGATATTTGGGATTAAAAAATTTTGAGTGGTTAATTATTAATTAGCTAATTAGTTAAGCTTATGCAGCTAAAATAGAGAATTTTGCAATATTTGTGTTATTTATTGAAATAGAATCGTTTCGATCAAACCATTATAGGTTTTTTGGGTCGAAGAATTCAAATATAATATTTTTACCAATGATAAAGCCCTATGCGCTATGCAATGTAGTTACAAGAACATAACATTGAGTACATTCGTAATGCCACAGCCCAAGCTCCGCTCACAAATGTAGTTCCACTACCGACCAGTACTAGTACCGCTGTACTTATACTTATGACATTTGTATGCCACGAGCATTCTCGCTGATCACAGCTAGAACCAATAGACCTTACGTTGGAATTGTGTAAAATGCTGTACGCAGATAGGATATTATACTCGACGGCATTAATTATATCGTACGTTGACCTGAGTTTTACCCGAGTCAGGTCTATTGACTCGATTTGACTGCGGTAACAATTGTCGAGAATATTTTGAGCCTTATTTTTCTTGTGGAGTCATGTGACAGAAATTGCGCCTACGTATTCAGATGTGCGTTATATAAAGATACACTATAACAATAGTTTCAGTTTAAATATTTTGAGCAATAAATTATTTCACGTCGAAAGTCGAAATGTGTTACTCGTTTTTAGCATAACAAGAACAATATAAATACTACAAAATAATGTATGCATGGAACATTTCCAAGTCTTGATCATGTTTAAATGTACTCATATTAATTGTGTAGTTTTCGGACTATGCGGCACCAGGCATATCGAGTGGACCGTATGTTTAAAAATCAAAAAATTTCATAAATAATGTTGAAATGTGTATTTTTTGAATTGCCTCGTTGAGAGGAGTCGAATGGTATCAAAATTTTACTGTATCTTATATTGACCAATTTCGGGATTCTAAGAAAGACCCGCAACGAGACTAGCAGCAGCTGACGAATTAATGTTTGACGTGACGAAGGTTTTACTAACTAGCATAAATTTTTGCATCACTATGTTCATTAGCCAAAGTTAATCAACTTGGATTTATTTACGTAGCGATAACAGCAGCTTTTTAACATAATTTATCTTGAATGTGTATTGAAAGTAAGTTAATAGTATCGATCGACCATGTTCCATTTGAATTCATTATAGTTACGACAGCTAGGGAGCTAAATGCTACTGTTGTATCCAAAATTTCAATAAAATATAGTTTGATTATAATAATTATTTATTTCTATTATTGTGATATTGTGTATGCAATTTTATGCTCGTGATTGCGACGTTTGCTCAGTAATTCTTTGCATTCACTCACTGTTCTGAATCTATGATTGACTTTAAAATTCTAGTTTATGCTGTCGCCGTAATGTTTTTTGTACTGCTATACAACATAAAATTAGTATAATATACTGACTGCGCATGTTTTTGAAAGGTTGGGTGATTTTTTTGCTTTCTGTCTGAAGCAAGTTTTCTGCCGTCAAGAAAAGTATATTTTTATGATATATGTATCACTGATGGATATAGAAACTTGGAAGTTTTGCGCTACACGCATTTTTGAGACAGGAGCTTGACTAAATTTATTGAAATGTGGTGTAGCATAGCTATGTTGCCAGTGAACAGAGCAGATCGTGTCCTTAGTCTAGTCGTCCTTCAAGAAGTATCGCCATGATTTCACTGGGGTTGGCATTCACTCTAACATATGTACGTACATATGCCATCCAAACGTGACAGCTTGTTGTTCATTTAATAACTCATTAACAAGTACAGTAATTTCATTTTAATTATATTAATATTATAACGTGTTCTGCATCTATAGCCATCGAATTCCATGCACCGTGTGTTTGCGACATTGTTGTAAGAAAATGCACTTGGATGACGAACTAGTGGCCCATCGGAACTGTGATGATTCGATTACGAAACCCACGCTGGATCTGCTGCATTAGATTCAATTCTGAGGTGACAAGCTATACCAAACACCATTTACCAAGTAAACGTCAATGTGGAAACTAGCATACGCGAATAACACAAATGAACATTGTTAAGATTTAATATAGTGTATTCCACATTCGTGTAGTATATATTTGGTTTTATACCCTTGCTCCTCGTGAAGGCGCCCTTGTAGTGAACATAACTCCAGCTTAGCGCCTATAAAAATCATATATACATGCTAATTAGCTTTGTCGGTACCATCTTTACACATTGTTTGTGACAAGTTTTGATTTATGTATGTAAAAATAGAAGTTTGGAAGCTGTTTTCATTCTAAAGACGAATGAACTTTATACACCATTTTCATGGTATAGGTACATGTAATTTGCGTTGTGAAAATGTTATTACACCGACTAATCATACTGCTAGAAATAACAACAAAATCAACACCGAAATTGATCCGTACAAAAACCTTGATTCCTTTTTCCGTTTCGAAGTTGACCTCTGAGTTGAGTAGTTGTAGTAAGTTATCATTCAGCATCATCATATGTTTCACTTGGTTATATTAAAACACGAATAGCACGCAATGAACAATTGATTTTTAAACCTTTCTGGGCCGGCAACCGCTAGATCCGTGCCTGATGAGATCGGATGGTGTGTGCGACAGTGTCGAAGGCCCGAGCAAAATCAGTATAAGCTACATCAAAAGAAGTATCAGAGTCCAATATTTTAATCCAATCATCTGCTGATTCCAAAAACTGGGTGCAAGTTGATTTCATGGAAACAAAACCGTGCAGATGCTCGCAAAACAATTCATTTTGTTTGAGGTTATTTGAGATGGAACTCTTAACAAAAATCTTCATTACTTTGCAACAGTGTGAATGTAGATTTTGAGGTCTTAAAGGTGGCCCTTTTTTGAACACTGGCACATCAGTGCAAAGCCAGGCATCTAGCAGTACTCCGTTATCCAATGTGTGTTCAGCTATGTGCACAAGCGGAAATCATAAGCGATCGCGCAACTGTCTCAAGGAAGACATGTCGTCATTTGAGTGGCTCTTTTTATTTTTCAGCAGCCGAGAAATTTATGAACTAGTTGCGGCAACAAGATTACCTAGCTTAGTGAGTTTTGAGATTTGTCATTGCGTGTCATTATAATATCTGCGTCAGCGGTGGAATATCCATAAGCAAAGCAGTACGCAAGAATATTACGATGATCATAATCATTAACACATAAAACACCATTATTATGTCTCAGAGCACTAAAAACCTGAGTTCGCGTTGCGACGAGTATTAACATAGCGATTCAGGTTGCTTCGCTTCCCGCTTGGCAACAATTTATTTTGTCGAGCTTTCTTGTACTGAGCTATGGCATTAAAATACGTTGCTCCAAGTTTGCAATATTAATCGAAACTACCAGTTCATTTGACACGCTTCCATAGAATAGCTTTTTTTTGGCGACGGATCGCCACTTTAGGAACTAAAAATTTCACATGCACGCGTCCCAGTGGCACAAAAGAAATCCCATTTTTCATTTACAGTATATAATCTGTTGAATGCAGAAGTCCAATCCACTGAAAATAAATACTGTAAAACTCAGTGTTTGTAAAATTATAGCAACACAAACTGCCATGCTCAGTCTGGTAAGTAGAGCCAATCAGCGAAAATTCAACTGATACATCATCTCCAAATGTATCGCCAGGTGAAACATCCAAGATTCGAAGGGGTGATCAGTTTAGGGAAAATCACTTGTAGGGTTAGGCCTAATTCATGTAAGCAGTTTATGATATCGGTACGAAGCCAAGAATACAAAGCCCAGTCGATGACTGAAAGTTTTAAAATATCCAACTATGGTAATGGGCCAATTAAGGTTTGCGAGGTCACATATACAATTTTAAGTTTTAATATGTGATCATAATTCGCAGAAGGAGGGCGATAAACACAAACAGTTCCGTGTTTAGTAGAAAAACAAACATCGACTGCGACAGATTTCTAGGTCTTCGAATTCAGTTTTGTTTAAAATTACTGGAAAATTATCTATGTTTATGCTTATAGACACCGGGGCGTAGAACAAAGCTGTGACGATGGTGAGGGTCGATGAAGTCCCACGCGACACGCTTCCACAATAATGGCCGAAGGATCTTACTTACCTTTTTTACAATGTTGTAAAACCAGGCACCGTCGGCTCATCGTTTCTTGGTCTTGGGATGCGCAAGCGTATACGACCCGTGCACCGGGATTACTATATCTAGCTACAATCGTCATTGTCCGTGGATTCAGTAGCGTTCCTGATGTGCCGAGATTTGGCTACCGCGTTGGAATAGATAATTTTTCCATGGAAGCAAGCGACGTTATTTATTGTTCGATTTGATTGGGGCACTTGTTATCCGTAACAGACACAGCCGGTGCATTTAGAAGCATGTCAGAGCGGCGTTGCTTGGTGAATTCTTCGCAGATTCAGCAAACCACGAGAATGCGATCATTATCAGCAATAGCTTCGTTTAACTTGTTATCCATGCCGCTGCAATTGAAGTGAATCCACTGTGTGCAGAGACGTATTCGAAGCAGTTGTCACTAGTATTCGAAGCAGTTGTCACTAGTATTCGAAGCAGTTGTCACTACCGTCTATGTACATTTACAACATGTAAACGGCCTGTCGTAAGTGGTCGCATCGCAAGTAGCATCCTTGCTCGATTACGGAGTAGAGGTTGTGAGCGAGCTATTTGCTTCCATCGTTATTGACGGCCTGCCTTTGCTTATACTTGCATTGATGCTGTTTGGTCGGTATTTGCTGTTCGTTGCAGCCGAATTGCTAACTACTGGAACCATGTTGAGCGTGTCGTTGATAGATTAGAAGCAAAATCAGGTGTTCGATTATATTTGAAGGCTGTTAGCAAGAAATATATATTTATAATAGTTATGTTTGGTGTAACGCACAAGAGACGCATTCACCTTTGTTCTTCCAAAAATTGAACGCAATTGGTTCAAAACCTAGTGATAGTGTTTGACGAGTTGGGCCAAGCAAGCGCTCTACCGACTGAGCTATCGCTGCGCGACTGCACATTAGATATAAAGCTGTTATATTATGTAGCGTTCGCGTGTACTGTGTATATTAGGCTCATGTATCCTGTTTCGAGCCAAATATAACGAGGAAACTTTTTTCAGGGTGTAATGCTTTTGGTTTGACATGCCGTTGTTTTCTAAACGCTACGTGCAGTTGTACACGATCACCTGTCGCCAAAGTTTGAAATTTTTATTCACTGTGTCAATATTTCACGTACATTTTCGCGTAAAAAACTTTGTTACGACAATAACTTGTAAACAATATCTTTTTGTCACCTCATCGTTGTTAATCAATGATTTTTTCCGGTGATTTATTGATTGATATGGAGGACATGAGACGTAGATTTGTTTTTAATAGAGTGACGACAACATATTTTGATGAAACGATTAGGGCCGATAACAAACATACATAGACGATGATTGCATTTTACGTTGATGGAATGAGTTGCAAAAAAGTTTACTTAGCGTCGCAGTGCAAAGTTTGGATGATTGAAGACTTCATTTAGTGCTCGCAATATATATAATATATATTGATTCAATTACGCGGTGGAGTAGAAAACGTGCTTTGGTGTTTTTAATAATTGACAAGTTTGCGGTCCGCTTCATACTAATATATCTCTATATTTTACTCAGTGTATACTGAATGAAGGATGTCTTTGTATTCAAAATATAGATATTTAAAATGCTGAGAAATTTGTCATAACTGCAATGTACTGTAAATGATTAAAACCATATTTTTGGAAATTGAGATTGGTCGGTTTTCATGTTGCCCATGTAGTGTAGTAGCTGATGTATCGCAATTGGTGTTTCAGCACCAGTTCGTAAACCTCACTTCTTATAATTGATGTGGGACGAAAAGCGGTTTTGCTGTAGAAATGCTCGTTTTTCAACAAAATTTCAGCATAAATATTCATTTAGTGTTCACGGAAACACAATAATTTATATGCCGTTTACAACATATACATTTGTATCAGCGGTGACATGTTAATAGTAGCGGTAGTCAAGACTTGCAGTAAAGAAGTGATCAAAAAATTTGTTGATTCAAACGTCCGAGTGTGATTACAAAACAATTCGTCATTCATTTCATGGCAAGTTTCGTTCCAGGCTTGGTTTATTCTACACAGATAAAGGTCGTTTGTCTTGATTATATTCTTTGTGAGTCTAGGGTTGTACCGATTATCGAGAGTCACCGATTACCGATTCCCGATTAATCGGGTTTTGATAATCGGCCGATTACCGATTAACCGATTACCAAATTGCCAAAATGAGCCCCATTTGAAAACGATTAATTCAGTAGTCGTTAATTGATGAACTTAGATAATTGGTACAATCCTAATATATACATATATATAAAGTTATATCTATACAGTTTATTTAATAGATATAATCCATATAATTAAGAATTAAATTGCATTATGTCATTGAAGCGATCATCTACTTATACTTTTTTACGGCTGGCCCAAAAGATCTCAAAGCGAAATGTAATAAGTGCGGCGCTTTTATTTCTCGCGGATCAAAAGAACCTTCCAAGTTTACCACAAGCAATTTGGCTAACCATCTGAAATGTCATCCTGATGTGCTGGCTGAGTTTGAACAGGCAAACCGTGCAAAATCTGAGTCGGAAAAACAGGATGAGGTCATGGTTAAAATTGAGTCTGGAGTGAGATTCACTTGGCCAGCAGTAATTTTTTCGTTTTTTAAACACCATCTTTTGAAAATCTTCAAGACATCAATAATCGGTAATCGGCCATCAAATAATCGGTAATCGGCCGATTACCGGTTAGCCGATTATCGGTTACCGATTAACCGGTGCAGCCCTACTCGTGACATTACAAGCAATGCCTGAATATTATAAACTGGTATGTGAACTACAATGATACAAAACCTGCTATTGACCATTATCCTAAGTCTAGCTCGATTTTCTAGGTCCTGCTTGAACGGGAGAACGACACCCGATACATGGCTTAATAAAATTACGTAAAATGAATATGCATCAGAACCCGGAATTGTGGTAACTTATACAAAATATTGTACAATATCACCCACTGCTGTAGCACTGTATGTAACAAATAACAATACTATTATTACGTTGCTTTATTTTTGGCCAATATGCCCATGTAAATGTTAGGTCTTGCCAGTTATCAGACTATGTGATTGTCATGTTAGCTGATAAGTCAGCCGTCTCTATGGATCACTGTTTCTTACCGAAATATCCATCTTCTAGGATATTTGTCCATTTTTTCAGCGTTTTAGGTATTTGATAGAGTTGTTTAAACGTGTAATTTGTTTTTAATTTAATATATATTGTTACGCTATACGCATATATATACGTAGTTCGCTTTCATTGTTATTATATATTTTTAAATTTATAATTATTACAAAATTTTTGCAATTCCTAGCATTTTTGACTGTAGTGTCGCTTTTTATGAGCAAAAGTAAATAAATATGTAAATTCTGCAGCTTTTGGCTCATTATTTGTACATGTTTTGGAAATTATAGAGTACTGAGCTGCATCAGTAGAGTTAAAGCATACATGTACGAAGTCTGAGGGCTCTGGGTAATGGCCAAAGGAGCTAAATTTTCAAAATTTTTTGAGTCTTAAAATTTGTTCTAATTTCTTCCAATTTTCCCCCGATTTTCAATTGTTTTGCCAATTTCCCACTATTTTAGCTAATTTCCTCCCACCGAATTTTGCTCATATATGCGGAGCGCCTTCGGCGAACCTTAGCGCGGGGTAGGTCGAACTGTCGCCGGGGGTCCGACGCTTCACGGGGATAATTAAGCTAAATTCTATGAGCATGTGTGAATTAATGGTCGTAGTACTGTCATAAAAAGCTACATGCTATGAAGTACCAGTATTTTTTATATCTTAGTGTTAGTCTTATATGTATTGGTAATAATGTCAATATATGTCAGCGTTGTGCCTAGCCTTTGAGTAAACTCTGATGATGATTGGGGGTTAATGCTGTTTGGATATTGGCATTGCCTATACCATATGTATCGTTGCTAGGGATCAATCAATTTCTTCAATCGAACAAGTCCTTTAAAGATCGCATTACTGGTTACAAAAAGCTATACACTGTGGGCTACTAGTATTGTTTATAATCTGATTTAAGTGATAAATCATGTGCTAAATATATCAATTCGAAATCATTCCATAACTGGGATTATTTATGCCATATCGTGGCTAGGTTTAAGGTAGTAACTTCATTCGGTCACGCCAGTTTTTTGAGTAATAGCTGGTCATTTGGAACGGATCCTTGTGGTAACATTGCTACACGCTATTGGGGTACATGTATTTTTTATAATGTTACTTTAGTACAGGGTGGTCATAGCCTAGAAAAAGCTGCGACAACCCTAAACAGCTCGAATGGCACCGAAATGCATGAATTTCAAAAAAACCCTGACACCAGCTGAAAATCCAGCATGACCCTGAATTTCACCTTGTCGAAGTGGCTTCCACCTTCTTAGTGGTAACTGTGGTGTGAATCACGGCTAGATGGATGTATAGACGGTCGTCACCTCATGAGCCTTATATCAATAAACGTATTTGTATGATTTATGCCATGTTGTCGCCATATTTCAGTTAGAAACTTCATTTGAAAAACACCAGATTTGTTGAGATTGAGATTTTGTTGAGAAACACCAGATTTATTAACTTGTTACTTCACGAAACGATTCCTTCTAATGAAGTTGCCCACGAATGTTAAAATGTCTAGGCGGGCACTGCGTACAGTGAAGTGACTTGTCGGGATACCTGAGACATCTTTAGTGAAAATTCGACCTTGTACACATTTCTCCCTTAGTTTTTGATTGTAAATTTAGAACCTGGAAATGCAGGTCAAACGTCTCGCATTTTTCAGAAAGCAAATTCGTTGGTTGAAATGATCAGTGGAGGTCTCGAGGATCACAAAAATACCGAAATTTCCAGAATCTGACCATTTTTGGGCAAACGCGGGCTGCTGGGGATAATGAAAAAGAACCGAAAAGTCTTGCATAATATGAAGAATTTCAGGCACTCGTGTAGAGAAAGCCTCTAGAGTAACACAATATTTGAAGGTCAACATATAGCGCTATCGGTACTCTAAGTCTAAGCCTTAGTCTGAGTTTAACATTTATATATATCTTACATACACAAGTGTAAGCCCCCCGAATTCCCCGCTGCAAGTTGTGCTTTCTCCTCAACATATACATCGTCATTCATTGTGAATTACTGTACATGCTTTCTCTACTCGAGTGTCGAATTACATAAAACAGCCTTACATTTACGCTTTGGTAAATCGATGTAGGTTTAATAAACTATACCTGGTTTTGCAGCGTGTAATATATTTAGGAAAGATTGGAAAATCTCAGCGAATTTATATCGAGAACAATGGTTTTTAACTTTCATGCCGGATTGACTCGGCGGGCTATGGCGAGTTTTTGACAGGATATTGCCAGACGATACCAAATAAACTTAAAGCCTTCTTTCGGGCATTTTAGTTGCATGAGACCTAGGTGCTGCATTAAGCGTCACGTTGATTGCCCATCCTGCGAATGCTGGCTGTTAGCATTCTACACAGTAAGTGGCGAATCGTATTTAATTCTATTTGGATTATATCTAATTTATCTAGGGTATAAGTTGATTATGCCACTTGGCGGCGAGTTTTACATAAATATATACCACAGGAATACTTACTATGCTGATTGTAAAAAAAGTTATATTTATAGTTGTACTGAAATGTTATATATTTGGCTTAACAAAATGTTATTTCTGCCACACATAGAAACAGCCCGGCAGTGTATATAACGGAATACGACGATATCTAAACGAAATAAAGTATAGTGTTTTGAGTAGAAATGCATGTGTTTTATGTTGACGGGATTTGAGTCTGAATTTCACAATAATTCGTGTATAAATGCAGCAATGTTTTTCGTGTTTGCTTCAATAAGCTTATAATGTGACTATTTCGATTAACATAGTTTCACATTGACCGAGCTTTATCTACGGGGGAGGGGGACACGAGGGACCGCTCCATACTGCGACGACTAAGAACTGTCACATTTATTGGATTATTTTTATAACCAAACTTGACACGCCCTTGGAACTGGCCCAGCGCCACATGTTTTGGTTGCGGGCCTGTAGAATGTTGCATCCGCATGGTCTTCCAGTGTTTTAGGTGTTGTGTGATACACATGTGTGGATAGCATGTTTAATGAATTATCTGGGATGCTTGGCAGTACATACGCTTTAAATACGTCAGATATGAACAAAAATTTAAAATGACATTATTGAGAATGAAGGTCAAATGGGATGAGATCGTATTTGAACCAGAATTTCATCCAAGGTTACACGGGTTGATATTGTATTTCAACCCTGTAGTGATGATCAACGGGTGAATTTCAGTAGTCAGCTCATGTGTGAGTTTGTGTATATAATGATGCATGCGTTGACATAATGTTACGATATTGGTGATATATACACAATTTGATATAGAATTCTTAGTATGTAAGAGAAGAAACCTGGTTCCGCTTGGAGCAAATAAACTTTCAAGAGAAATACATATTTGTTCGGAAGACTGCCAAACTCATTTGAATACAGAGTAGTGTTGGGATTTTTATACAATCTTTGTTGAGTATAATTTTAAAGTATTTTTAACACTTTTCTGGTGTCGTAGGTATATTTAGAACTCGAATTGCTGAAATATATCAGCACTCAGACGTAATGTTGTTGTGCTGTGCGAACCGCGCAGTGTGGACAGGGTGCAGGTCATGGACCCACAGCATTAGTTGCTATAAAAGTTAAACATACGTATTTTTTCTCATAGCAGATTTTTATACAGCAATGCGTCTTACTGTTATATTATTATTAGTATTTTGTGTATTGGCTTAAATATTATAATTAAACTAATGATTGTGTACCGGTTTCGTTTGGCTTAAATTCGATACAAGGTAGCAACGATCACACTATGAGCAGCTTTTTTCAAATTGGGCGTCGAGGCAAGTATGATGTAGACAAGCTTTTGCCAACTGTAAACGTGTCACAATGCAATGACCGTAGTAGCTTATCGTCGTCCACAACGTGTTTAGCGGTTCCAGCTTATAGTACAATTAGCTCCACCATTAATAAAGTGACGTCGTCAGTTCGATATTCGTCGAGGCGGCATAATCGTAGTTGCAGGTTAGTGGTTTGCGGTTGTTTTATTGAATTTTGAAACGGTGGTTTTAGTTTTAGGGTTCCTGTTCAGTAAACACGTACAAAAGTTAGATTTGTGGAAACTAAAATTCTGTTTTGTCAGGTCAATCTAGAATTCCTCACAGCCAGAGATTTGTCAGCTTTGAAGATGCAATGTTGTTTTTGTTACTATGAGATTCAGCCGTTTTGAAAATAGCTGTTTGGGTCATATGTACGACAATTTTTTTCGATTTTTTTGGTTACTTCCCAACAAATATCGTAGAAATAGGTACTTTCTCAACCTCGAATGGTGTCAATACTTCTGCTGTATCTTTAATATTGACGATTTTTCAGTTTGAGGAACGATTCCAAGAAAGATTCCAAAGTTTTATGGTAGTTATCCTGGTCCATCCTCTTCCTGGGTAATACATATATATATAATGAATCGTTCCAGATGCAGTTGAAGAAACGATGTCTGTTCAGTATATATATATATTTATATAGTTCAGTATATATATACATATATATATATATATATATATATATATATATATGTATATATATATATAATACGCAGTGAGATTTCACATATTGCTATTCATGCAGCACGTATCGATAAATTCTTAAAACCTTAAGCAATGGACACTGTACATGTGTACAAATACGGTCTATATTTGCTCAGTCGGGAAAGTAACGTACCGGCGGGTATACTCATTCAACACTCCGGGTTCGGTAAATTGAGTAGCATTCGTGCGGAAATGATCTATTTTGGGAACACAAATTGAGCCTCCAGTTACCACTCTGGATCTCGTGCGAGTCAAGAAATTGGCAAACCGAGATAATATATATCGGTTAAATATAAATATTACGTATTAATGCTACATTTCGAGTTGATACCACAAAAATAAAGCAGCTTTTATTCGAGCGTACTAATTATTCGTACTGCCACAGTACGAATATTGTTATAAAATTTGGTCACCGACTTTATCAGGGGCGTGGATATGGATGAGAAAATTCATCACTATTTCACTAGGAATGCACTGACCCACTTACATCAACCAGCTGCCCGTATGACAGATTCGCTTCAAGTTGATTTCTCTTGGGAAGAGGAGACTAATAAATAATCATACTTTTTCTGCAAAATATGTACTGTTTAGTGATCTCAACTTAAATCCAAATGTATTCTTTAGACTTAACCCTAGAATTAGCCGGGATTATTGCAATCTGTTAATTTTCGTGCGTGTCGGCAAACGTCCGCAAACACTCTTTGCTGTTGAAAGTGTAAAATTTGGAATAATTTAGCGGGAACTACACATTGTCAAGCTGCGAGATGGGTCTTATATTTTTGTTAAGGAAAGCGTTAGTAACCTAACTAGTCACGACGGTGGATTATTTGTTTTCAACCGTTTGGTTTTTCAAACGCTAGATCACAGCAACCATGAATTCACCAGTGGCTGCTACTTTAGTTTGAAATATTTGACAGTGTGATAGTAATCAAGCATACGAAATTAGTGGGATCATGTGACGAAATTAGTCATAGCGAAAACTCAGTGACTGTAGCTATAACTTTATGATAGTCCATGGGTTCACTGTATTACTAGCGAAGCTTCCATACTTTTCTGTAAACAACCACTTTAAATGCCAAAAGAGGAATCATGTCACGTTCCTCTCCGCCTCCCCAGCCTATTACGTCAAGTTTTTCTCCTATCGAATAATCGTATAGCGGTTTGTTACTACAGGCATGAGCCCACAATTAAACTTATTCTGGTTTTTCCCTATGATACTGGTTCTCTTTCACTGCCTTAAAGTTATAGGGAACTTGACATCCAAAAAATGTGTACGTTATAAATGAATTACTCAGCTAGCCTCAGGTAATTTGTATATTTTCTCCGCCTATTTTTTCAACGCGCTTTTCAGAGCCCGTCTTCGTATCTAGTATATATACGTTTAACTTTGATCGTGCTGGATTCTTCATTCCTAGGCTCTGTCTGAACTGATGGTATGTAAAATATATCACTAATTGAGGGTTTTATCAAATCGATCTTACTTATTGCGATAGCCAGCTAGCTCTTCCTATTGTTTATCGCTGCGGTAACTTGAAAAATTAAATCAATTTCATGACAGCGAGGTGCCTTTGCTGTGAAAACCCTAATAAATGCGTCGGTTCTACGTGAACCATGTCAGCCGGAACTGGCCATCGCCGTATGACCGACAAGTTCATGATTGCGAAGAAAATGTCAAGATGATGCTGTTGGACAGGCGCTGGCATACTCAATTCCAGATCGACACAAAACCAAGTAAGACGAAATAAGAGATGTTTGTTGTCCGCTTCTTGCAGCACGAGTGACACCATTTCTAAATTCTATTTTCATAAAAGTAATACAACAACATTCCGATTGTTCATCCGCGGGGTTTACAGTTCAACCACAACTCTTCGTTCGTTGTGCTCGTGCTTCATCATTACTGGCGGCACATAAAGTTCATTTCTCATTTCATTTTGATCAGCATTATCGTCATCAGTGCTGCTGTTGTTATATGTTGTTCGTTCATACGTTCGCGCGTCGGCTGGCGAAAAGACAGATAGAGGAAAGAGTGCGGTGTGTGAAGTGATGTTATTATTGTCACTCGCTATGTAATGAGTTAAATTTGGTTTTCGGTGCGAAAGATTACCTAAAGGCATGTATATATATCTGATTTGTTTTTCTTTTGGTTATTCGTAATTCGGGTTTGAAGTAATGAATTATGTTATCTATTAGGAAATTTTTTCTGCTGGCAATATGTTTTTGTTACGTATTATTTTCGGTTTGGACAAAAAATGCTCATATCAGCATATATGCCGTTTTGGGTACATTCAGTAAACAACGATAACATGTCGTTACACATAGCTGATGACTTCTTGACGAAAGCTGCAAATGATTTCGGGAACGAATAAAATTATTTTCTTCATATCTTATTATTTGTCTCCATTATTATTTTTTGCTGAACAAATCAAGTGTTATACACCAGTGTAATTATTGTTTTTTTTATAAAGTTATATGGTCGAGTTTATGACATAGCCACGGGAGATTGATGGTATATAACTCACCTGAAATTTTGATGGGCGAAATATTTTAAGGTTCAAGTGTTACACGTGTGAGAACGTATGTAAATGTATTGAACAAGCTAATATCGAATTATACATGTTTACCCTCCGAGAAATTCTGGCTATGTCTCTCTCATTTTGTGACCCTACTTTGAGATACAAATAAGAGAGAATTGTCCAGGTATATAAAATGCGGTATGCGATGCTTGGGAGACCATGTCAGTAATTTTATTACATTTTATTAGCCCCGATAATAAAAGAAAAACGAAAGAACAGGTATAATAAATTTGATGGATCGATGTTATATTTGGCATTGTTTTATAAACAACGTCATCAGCTGCTTCTGGCTCGGAATTTGTGTTTGCAGATTGTTTGAAATTATTCAGTGTACATATCTGTCCTTCGGCCGTTTTTGATCGATTTAAATGTTTTTGATAGCGTGCTATTCGGTTATTTTTAATCTTACTTGTGTCTTATTTGAAAAGTTAAACATTTAAAAATAAACATTTACTAATATTTCATTTTAATAAATCACCTTGCCCATTTATGTACTTTCATTTTCCTGGATATTTTTGTTATTTTTCAATTTAGAATCATTTTTAGTGTAATCTAATATTCATACCGCTTCTATGTTATTTATAGTATATAATGCAGCAGTAAGTAGGTACAAAATCATTGGGACCGTAAGGTTTTATGAATGACT
>JASANE010014468.1:0-18702 GCA_030248225.1 Trileptium ribeirensis
TGCATATTTGTTACTTATAAGACTGAAATATGGTTCTATAGATGTCTCTTGTTGCTGAATACAATGAAAAATTATGTTTTTGGTTTCGCTGAATTAGTTTATATGTAATGTATATATAGGTGAGACTGCTAATTAATATATATGTATATTATAGCTGTTGATAGGTATATTATATATGTAATTACGTAAAATTGATATATTGCAGTTTTGGTAGTTATATATTTAGTATATATATACTTGCATTTTTACTTATAACTAAAACTAAACAAATACGTCCTGAAGTGATTACTCTCGCATCGACGGGCGAAACAGTGCTGGAAGGTTGCACTCATTGGCGTTTAACAATGTCCCTAACTATTGGTACCGTTTGCCTCCGATGTAACAGAGTTGTAATCAAAAATGTGGGAAAATCCGGGTGGTCAAATTCAATTCGTGGCGGCTTTGAGTGGAATTGGAGCCGGTAAACAATGCAACGGCGGGATAAACATAAGCTTCGGTCCATAATTATTACATGGGACCTACTCGTAGAATATATAGATAAGCAAAAATTTCTAAGATCCGTCAATTTATTGTAGGATAGATTATAAGTGCAGCAGACGGGTCAAACAGAATATTTTCTGGACAGTTGTGCGCTTACACTTTTAATAACGCTCCGCTTGATCCGTTTCAATTAAGTATATAAAATAGGCAGGGAGTAACCGGAACTCCGGTTTCGGCGAAAATCGTGTTCCAGTTGTGGTTCCGGCAAAGGGCAAAAACCATGCCGGAACCGGAATTCCGGTTTAAAAATTTTGTTTGAAATTTTCCACATTTTTGCTTCATCTCTGATCAAAATATACGTAAAATATATTATACAATGATCAAGCTCCAATATAACTAAGCATAAAAGATTAACTAAGCAATTTGCCGTGTGAAACATAAGCAGGGCATATAATTTCAGTACGAATTTTTCATAATAACCTGCAGGAGTTTGTTAACAAATCAAACCCAGGTAGATGCTTGTAGCAGCTATTTTACACATTCAGAAGTCTCCGGGTTACGTTCGAATTATACCAGTCCAACTCGGTAACAGAGTATGGTTTACGTAGCAGCACTTAGCGTATGCTTGGCTAACAAACTGTGTCAAGCACCCGCCAGTGCGCGTGTAAACTTGGTAGATCAGGCTAAATTGAAGTAAACTAACGTTATCTGCAACGCAGCTAGAAACTACTTTCTTGGCAATGAACTGTATTTATTGAAACTCTACGAGCAGCATCACAGTTTGTCTCATTTATAGCATTCTGATTAGAAAGTTATCATCATTAGGATCTAACTGACGGACACTGTTTGTCCAACGCTAGCCTAAACAGTGTCTCTGACCACTGATCAGAAAATTACCTTCTGTTATTTTCTCTTAGAACCATATAAACCAATAATTTAAAGTTTCCCACAGAACATGTAACAAACGTATATATGTGTAGTATAACAAACGTATGTGCAGTAAGGGGATGCGACTGGAGACGGAGCGGAAGCGTTTATTCTACGCTCCATGCGTTGTAAACACATCCAATGTGACACAGTATACGCAGGGTGTATAGCGGAAGGCATTTTTGCTCTGGGTATCCAAAAACCGACATATTGTTCGATAAACATTATTAGTTTGCTCAGTCTCTTTAAAGTTTCAGAAAGGCAATAATGTCATCGCAATAAATTAAGTTTAATGTAAAAGTTTTTTTAATGTATTTTAAATCCACAGTACCATAATTTCTTCCTTCGTCTGTTTTACTATATATAAATTTCGAAGACCAGGTTCCGGAACCGGTTTAAATGGACGGTTCCGGTTGCTGTTTGCGGTTCCGGCTATTTGCTGAAAATAGGTTATATATTCTTATACGCCCGACCACGTTGGAATTTGTTGCAATATTTCTCAGATTGTTTTAATGACTCAATCAATAAACGGTTCCTCCTATGCCTATTATTACGCGGAGCGAAGCGAAGCGTTTTTGTTTTCGTCAGAGGGGGAAAATTCGGTACCGTCTGTTCGTCCGTCTTTGAACTCCTCAATAACTACTAGGTCGATTTAAAAAACGTTTCTTTTTCGTTTGAAAGGCCTAATATCGGACAGGTGCAAGACATATAGATTTTGTCAAAATTTGATCAAATTAATTAGTAATTACGTGATTAGTTAAGCGCGTTAGCTTATTTTTAGCATTTTCAAACAAAAATTGCATATTTTTCATTAAATAATTAATGTAAACCTATAATTTTGGTGCATATACTACATCTTGCTGTGATGATTGTGAATCTGGTGCTAATTTACTATTCAAGGATGTTAAAAACTTGCTAATTAGTTAGTTAATTAGCTAATTACTAATTATGCTCAAAAAATAAAAATAAATTGCACTCGGGTTTTTCTATGCCGCTGATCACGAATATGACATTATTGAAGCTCTAAAACCTGGCCGCATATGCCGTAATTAGTTGATTAATTAACTATCTAAATAAGTAATTTTATACAAATTTTAAAATCACTTCAAAATTACATAATTGTTTGGCTCGGGGGTTTTCGATGTCGCTGATTATGAATATGTGACTTTTAAAGCTCTATAATTTAATCATGTGTGCTAATCTGGTAATTAATTAGCTGATGTTACTAATCGGTAGCTAATTTTTTAGCTAGCGAGCTTTTTGTATGGTGGATTTGACATCAATTGCCTAAAACGTGATACGTATTATATATTGATTAAATAGTTAGTTGAAACACGTGTACACACAAATGAGATACTTTGCTTGTTGCTGCGTTCACTTTTTGTAATTTATTACGTTTACTAATTATTATTACCAAGATTCAGTATTCAGAACGTAGTGAAGATTGTGTATTGCAGGGGTGAAATCTTGTAAATCCCGTCTCTGTGTATGTGTGATTGGTCATAACTCGGGAGCGACGTAACCAAAGTTCATGATATTGGGCTCATTCGAACTGGCATAGTCGATTTACCCTGTACCTCGAGCGTTTTTTGATTTGGGCTCTGCTTCCGGGTTCAGGGGTCAGAACGTGGGGTTTTTGCCCCATTTTACCCTATTTTAGTCCCTTCACCGAAGTAAGGTTATTTTTATCTTAACTTTCGAATTTTTTTCTCTGGATGGTTTTATTTCATAGTAAAACGATATATGCGGATGCCTCTTTTTTGTTTTACGATTACAGCTCCGGTTCTAGAGTTATGGGGTTTGGGGTATGGTGCCGCAATGGTTCCTCGACCCGAAGTTTGAAAATTTGTTCTGACGTCTCGGGCGGCTGATAAGTCTCACCTGCTGGTTTTCGGGCATGGGAAACTCGATACCGGTGTTAGTTTTGTTCTAACTTGTATGGGTTGTGTGATATTGACATATTGCATATCGACGTCTGCTATCTAGAGCTGATTGTCTGTGAATGCAAAAGGCGTAGATGTACCTATGCTTAACTACGTTCTGCAATCTCGATAGAGTTACTAGTTTATAAGGTGGCGCGGCAGTCTTTGATTTCTGTGGCCTGTCTAGCAGATATATACATGTTGCACAGAGCGAGGGTGGCTAGTCTTTGCTTAGTGACTATTTCAATTAAAAAGAATATAACTTTGTGATGGCACATTTAAAATCCCAGAAATAGGCCAGTAGTAGTTTAACGGCTTCGTTGCGACCAATTTTTAGCACATACTTAACAAATGGAACGCCGTATATTAAGCTTCAGTGATTAAAACGTTGGAAAGATTTTTTCGAAATTGATAAATTGCAAGTTTTATAAAGAAAAATTATAATATTAAGCGTTATATTTTTTCCATGTGTATCTAGCGCCTAGAGATTTCTTTACGACCAACTATATTTAGAAATAAATTATTTGAACAACTTTTGTTGCCAAATTTGAGTTCTTTACGACCAACTATATTTAGAAATAAATTATTTGAACAACTTTTGTTGCCAAATTTTAGTTCTTTACGACCAACTATATTTAGAAATAAATTATTTGAACAACTTTTGTTGCCAAATTTTAGTTTTTTGCGACCAGCTATATTTAGAAATAAATTATTTGAACAACTTTTGTTGCTAAATTTTTGTTTTTTACGAACAACTATATTTAGAAATAAATTATTTGAACAACTTTTGTTGCCAAATTTTAGTTTTTTACGACCAACTATATTTAGAAATAAATTATTTGAACAACTTTTGTTGCCAAATTTTAGTGTTTTACGACCAACTATATTTAGAAATAAATTATTTGAACAACTTTTGTTGCCAAATTTTAGTTTTTTGCGACCAGCTATATTTAGAAATAAATTATTTGAACAACTTTTGTTGCCAAATTTTAGTTTTTTACGACCAACTATATTTAGAAATAAATTATTTGAACAACTTTTGTTGCCAAATTTTAGTTCTTTACGACCAACTATATTTAGAAATAAATTATTTGAACAACTTTTGTTGCCAAATTTTAGTTTTTTGCGACCAGCTATATTTAGAAATAAATTATTTGAACAACTTTTGTTGCCAAATTTTTGTTTTTTACGACCAACTATATTTAGAAATAAATTATTTGAACAACTTTTGTTGCCAAATTTTAGTTTTTTACGACCAACTATATTTAGAAATAAATTATTTGAACTTTTGTTGCCAAATTTTTGTTTTTTACGACCAACTATATTTAGAAATAAATTATTTGAACAACTTTTGTTGCCAAATTTTAGTTTTTTGCGACCAGCTATATTTAGAAATAAATTATTTGAACAACTTTTGTTGCCAAATTTTAGTTTTTTACGACCAACTATATTTAGAAATAAATTATTTGAACAACTTTTGTTGCCAAATTTTAGTGTTTTACCACCAACTATATTTAGAAATAAATTATTTGAACAACTTTTGTTGCCAAATTTTAGTGTTTTAAGACCAACTATATTTAGAAATAAATTATTTGAACAACTTTTGTTGCCAAATTTTAGTGTTTTACGACCAACTATATTTAGAAATAAATTATTTGAACAACTTTTGTTGCCAAATTTTAGTGTTTTACGACCAACTATATTTAGAAATAAATTATTTGATCAACTTTTGCTGCCAAATTTTAGTTTTTTGCGACCAGCTATATTTAGAAATAAATTATTTGAACAACTTTTGTTGCCAAATTTTAGTTGTTTACGACCAACTAAATTTAGAAATAAATTATTTGATCAACTTTTGCTGCCAAATTTTAGTTTTTTGCGACCAGCTATATTTAGAAATAAATTATTTGAACAACTTTTGTTGCCAAATTTTAGTTTTTTACGACCAACTATATTTAGAAATAAATTATTTGAACAACTTTTGTTGCCAAATTTTAGTTTTTTACGACCAACTATATTTAGAAATAAATTATTTGAACTTTTGTTGCCAAATTTTTGTTTTTTACGACCAACTATATTTAGAAATAAATTATTTGAACAACTTTTGTTGCCAAATTTTAGTTTTTTGCGACCAGCTATATTTAGAAATAAATTATTTGAACAACTTTTGTTGCCAAATTTTAGTTTTTTACGACCAACTATATTTAGAAATAAATTATTTGAACAACTTTTGTTGCCAAATTTTAGTGTTTTACCACCAACTATATTTAGAAATAAATTATTTGAACAACTTTTGTTGCCAAATTTTAGTGTTTTAAGACCAACTATATTTAGAAATAAATTATTTGAACAACTTTTGTTGCCAAATTTTAGTGTTTTACGACCAACTATATTTAGAAATAAATTATTTGAACAACTTTTGTTGCCAAATTTTAGTGTTTTACGACCAACTATATTTAGAAATAAATTATTTGAACAACTTTTGTTGCCAAATTTTAGTGTTTTACGACCAACTATATTTAGAAATAAATTATTTGAACAACTTTTGTTGCCAAATTTTAGTTTTTTGCGACCAGCTATATTTAGAAATAAATTATTTGAACAACTTTTGTTGCCAAATTTTAGTTTTTTACGACCAACTATATTTAGAAATAAATTATTTGAACAACTTTTGTTGCCAAATTTTAGTTCTTTACGACCAACTATATTTAGAAATAAATTATTTGAACAACTTTTGTTGCCAAATTTTAGTTTTTTGCGACCAGCTATATTTAGAAATAAATTATTTGAACAACTTTTGTTGCCAAATTTTTGTTTTTTACGACCAACTATATTTAGAAATAAATTATTTGAACAACTTTTGTTGCCAAATTTTAGTGTTTTACGACCAGCTATATTTAGAAATAGTTAGAAATTATATTATATTAGATTATATTTATTATTATATTTATTATATTATATTATATTATATTTATTATATTATATTAAATTATATTAGAAATATATTTAGAATAAGTTCTCACACTTTATTTTGAAATTGCTTTTATTTTGTTTCGACTTTGACTTCATACGCTAGCCTTTAGTAACAAAAATTTAAGTTGTCTAATAATTACTTAGCTACTCGCGTACTGTAAATTCAATCGATTTGTCGGACATCTGCTATGTTAGCCCGATCAGGTGTTAGCCATGTTGTAACGCTGCAGTATCGCAGCGATAACAGTTATTGCGGTGGTTACGTCGATGGCGCTTTCCCACGCTCGTAATGCTTTCCGCATATCTTTTGTCTTGTTCTGATAAATATAGCACGTGAGTGTGTTTTTGTTTATACCGATAACGTTTTTGATATGGTATTTTGGTTGAAATGGGCCTGTTTTAGGTATATATTTTTAAATTAGGAACACCCAGGTTCCAGCGAAAATCCTTGGTTCCGGTTTGGGTTTCGATAAAAGGCAAAAATCATGGCGGGCCCTTGAATTATGGTTAAAATTTTTCTACCTTCAGCCACCAAATTGTGGTTCATATATATTTTTATATGTGGATTAAAAAATTAGAGATATATGTCAATTTCCTTTACAATTAAAAAATTAGAGATATATGTCAATTTCCTTTACAATTAAAAAATTAGAGATATATGTCAATTTCCTTTACAATTAAAAAATTAGAGATATATGTCAATTTCCTTTACAACCAGATAAAATTTTAAATTATCTTGCAAAATGTAAACGGAGCAAATAGTTCCCGTATGGTTTTTCATCTTCACTCTGTAAGAATTGTTCAACGTAACCTAATGTTAACAAAATAAGACCAGGTGATTTCTTAAGGCAGTTGCTTGGGACTTGTTTATGTTTAGAGAGCGTCGGTGTGTTGACCGTGATATGCATAGCACGGTATTAATTGTTGATTATGGGGCTTTTATGAAATTGTATACCCCTCGGTTGTATGCATCACGTTTACGTACCTTATCAGATGATGTGTACGTTTTTTCCGGGATTCCAAGAATTGCAAAATGGGACCATACCCTTACGGTTGTCTCGGGGTACTTGCTGCTACTGAAATTTTATGTGAAGGGCTTTTTCTACCAGGCTGTTTGGAGATGTATCGGCTGCCCCAGGGTTCTTTTGTGACAGTCTAGCACGCTGGAGAACATTGTAGGCAATCGATACTCGCCAAGCAAGCTTGAGGGCAATCAATTGCTCGCAAAAACCTAGGGTGGGTGGGTGGAAAATACCAAGCCAGAGTACGTTGGGAGTTTGGTCTGCAATTCATCTTCGGAAGAGGGCGGCTACCCCGAAAAACGACCACATTATCCATGGGGTAGCTAGGAAAAAAATTCGGGGGGAATCGTTTGACTCAGGCCGAGATCTTATGTCGCTTCGTTCCTCCCGGCCGGTGTGTTTTTTGCCCGCAGGGCTGAATTTTAGATTATTAAAACTAAAAAGCAATTTCGGGGCTACTCCGACAGGAAAAATGTAGTCCAGCTGAGAAAAAAATTTTTACTAAGGGGGGACCATCGGTAATTTTTAAGGTCAAAAAATTACGGAGGGGGAATTCCTCCCTGGCTACGCCCACACATTATCTCATAAGGCAAAGTAGACGAGTATGACCGAGTGTATCTGCAACATTTCCTATATGACCTTTTATTATCATTGGTTGCTTCGAAATACCATATCTTGATCAACCATATGGTAACTTAAATTGCCTCAGTGCGTATCATTTTAGAACATGGTACTGAAGTTAAATACCGTCTTTCCATCGCAGCTGTTAGACGCGTTCTTAATTCGAAACTGTGCGTGTTTTGTTAAAACATGTGGAGCATTACATTAACAAAAGCTACAGAACATGTATCTATTCAAAAAAGTAGAACCGGAGAGTAATTTTCTTTCAAAACCGGAGAAACCAAAATTTCGAGCGTGGCATTATATAGATATATATACCTAACTGTTGTACGTCTAGTAAGTCGAGGCTACTCTACGCTGAGTGTGTTCCGTATAGTTGCTGCTGTAAATATGTTCGATGGCCTCGCTAACACTATACCGCGATCATAAATTGCTATGGCTTCCTGAGCCTCTTCAAAGTCCCAGAGAAACAAAAATGCCTCGGAAATGGCGTTATCCATCAGGGAATAATTTTAGGATATTTATTTTTTGTCGATGCTTTCTTCTCAAAAACATCTTAATATTCTGTTTCATAATTGATTCGCAGTTATGTTCATGCTAAAAGTTTAAAGGTTTGGCGTGGGCATTAAGAGCAGCAGAGCCTCTGCAAGCTATGTTTCTAAGAAATTTTTGTCTTAAAAAACCACCGAAAAATTTGACAGATCGCTAATGGCACAATGATAAGTTGAAATTTGATTTGAGTTTGTTTTCTCCGGTGCAGAATTACGTTTCTTTTAAACATACGGGTCCCTATTTGGGTCCTCTCCTTTTCTGGGGATAGCATGTGACCCCGAAATTGTTGTCCCTCTATTTATGGTACATTGCGGGTACCACAGATAAATAAGTAGGCACTGGCACAGGGAAGAACTTTAAGAGCTCTTAGCTTTTTAGAACGCATCAGATTGATGTTCGAGATAGATGTCAATAGTCGCAACTCGTTTTGGGGTTTGTCTAATATTTATACGATAGGTAGATACTATAACGTACTTCCCCAGACATTTTCCCAGGGGTATTCTTTCAACTTCTACGCTGTGTACCAGCTAGCACTCAAACGTGAAATTCTTACATTGAAGAGTTGAAGTTTGGGAGTTTCCGCAGTCTTGCTAATCGTTTGAGTCCATACCTGACCCGGACGGTGGGTAAAGATAGTTGAGCAAATTGACGTCCAAGAATAATTAGTTGATGGTTGTCAAATATGTACTATATTTGAGATTTCACTGACTGTGGTATAAAAAGTCAATTAAAAAAATATAGGGTATGTTTAGCGTAGGGCCGCAATTAAATTTTACTACTCTTTGCCTGCCCTGCGGTACGCATGTCAGTTCCTCCTTTGTTATTGAAGGAAGAAACCGGACGTGATCCAAATATTAACCCAGTTACCTTCTCAGACGGATTTATCTCGTATCCAGGTCAGCCGGTCCCTCTGAAATAGTTATCTGCTGATCCGATAGCTGCTGGGGTGACATCTGCTCAACACGATTGTGCAAAAAAAACAGGAGTATTGTGCCTTTACATGCTCGGCATTCGCGGTTTAACATGTTTAAATCTGGGGTGGACAATCCTAAAACTGTGGGTACCCATAGTATAGGTGAACCACAAGTGAGTGGAGCACCATGCAAACGACTGGGTGGCTCGAACGGCCATCCCTCTATACAATTGTAAAATATTTATTTTATTTATACGTATAAATATCTTTGTTTTAGCCGCATAAGCAAGAAAAAGCTAGCACTTGGCGATGCAGCACCGACAGAGAAATCTCCGACCAGCGAGCAAGCGGTGACAACAACAACTGTAGCTTCTTCCGGTGGCAACCAAAATGACGCCTCTTCGGGATCAGTTTCGGATCCGAATGCAAACAACGGAGGTGACAGTGGTGGTGGTACGGGTCATCGGACGGAGCGAACCAGGTAAGTGCTTCTCTGGTTTTGTATAAGTGTTTGCAAAAGTTGCTTGCGGAAACAGATATGATGATGTTTTCGGTTTAGTTTTTCGCTGAAATGAAGAGGTAATCTAGCTTCTCTATCCCGAGACGTGGGGTTACCGTGCTGTTTGGTCCCCTAGGTCTCCCGCCTTCCGTTCGCCCATCTCCTGATTCGAGCTCCTCCGGTGAATATTGCTTCCCTCGATTCAGTTTTATGTTGCCCAAAATGATAAAAACGTGTCACTGTTCAACAGAGATTCGGAAAACTCACCACGCGTCCCGACCCCATAAACGGCACAAAGTCATCATGCATCCACCGTCAATGTTGTTCGGATTAGCTTCGCGGTCCTTAGCAATGGAGTCCAGCTGCAGCCACGGCCGTTGTTTTCGGCGGCGACCACCATCATCTTTGACACACATTTGTGTTGCTCACGCTCTATGCACAATTCCCGCTTCTTGTATTTGGAACATGCTTTAATCGCATTCAGCGCACCCGAAAAGCTATTGACCCGTTTTAGAACTCTGCGTACAACTAACCTAAAAATACCAAATTCTGACACGTATTTTGGTGAAAACATTTACCCTCTGACCGTCCCGCAGGGTTAGTAACATACATCATATGATTAAAGGGTTAAATAACCCTATAAGGTCTTTGTTCGTTGCCAGCAAGCAAGAAACCAACTTAGTCTAAATTTTGAAAAAAATTTTTTTTACCCGATGGAAACTTTATGGCTAAATAATAGCAGTTACTCGCAAGCGAGGGTGAAACCGAGTGAGCGTCGTTTCACCAGGTTCTAATTTTGTGTAACAGCTGGTTCTGTGTTTTTGATGCACATATACATCAAATCTGGGAATTTTTGACAAAATATTTGAGAAATCCTGGGAATCCTGAAAAAGCCAAAAAATCCTTAAATTTATCGGTATTTCAGTAATTTAAATTTTATGTTCAGAGTTTAGTTAGTTAAAGCATTACGAATAGTCCGACCGACTCCAATTACATAAATTTTAAAAATACATTGCTATAACATTTGGTCTTTGTTTACTCCGTTACGTTTTGACGTTAATACATATATACTGTGGCGTTATTGACAAGACACCCTAGGTTGGCCCAAGATTGACCGAAATGTTGTTTTGTATAACCAGAAAACCCGGGGAAGCGAATTGGCACTTTTATCCTGGAAATGTGAGAATGTTTTTTGAAGATATAGCGGGGTCCCCGCAGGAAAGCGAAATGAATTGTGTGGTTCATTATACACTAATTGAGGAAACTTCGGCGTTTCCACCAGTTCTGTTTCAAAAAGCTATATCCGTTCGGCTTCGGTTGTGGCCAATAATTGTATAATGAAATTAATTAATACTACGAGTGTGAAAATGTATAATATTCAAATATTATTTGCAACGCAATTTCCTATGTCTGACCGCGTTTTTAAGGAACAATAATACATAGCTGTATTCAACATCAGCTGTAGATGTTCATATTACGTGTGTTTGATCACTGTTTTGGTAAGTAACTTATCAGGACGTGTGTATATTATACGTAGAGTTATGATTATTAACATGGAAAACACAATATGATTTGCTGTATCATCTCCAAAAATATAAGAAAATTTTTGATTTTCAAAGTTTAGCGGCTCTGAATAATTATTAATTAAATCAACTATTAATTAATGTGTAGTAGAATACATTTTTGACGGTGACATAGTTGTTTTTTTTTCGTTTTCAGTCGGAAACTCAGTTAGCAACGTGATGGTGAATTTAGAGAAGCTGATTATGACCGACGATTGGATATATGAAAAGGAAGGCGAAGAGAAGACAACAACAACGGCTGCGAAACGCAAGTAAGTACAGCTAAGCAGTACTTGAGCTCGTATAAATTTATGGATTTAAGATCTCGTCTGGATTGATTGCCCCGAAATAGTAAAGATTGCTACTTTTAATTTTTTAATATTCCACTGATATAATTGATGTTATACCTTTGAAGTAAAATCATATCAATTGCAATCATGTCTTTAAGCTAGTTTGAGGGGGGTTATTGAGCTTTGGTGAAACGCAGTGAACGAATAATTTGGCTGTGAATGGGTTGAAACCATTCTGCCGAATACATAAGTGTTCTCAAAAAATCTATCTGGTTCTTGACAATGTAGTCTAATGGCTGCGAATTAATTTAATGTCATCTAATAATATGTCATTATTTCTAATAATATGTATTATTTGTATATATATGTGATATATTTTATGTATATAAATGTAATTATTTCAAATAATATGTCATTATTTCTAATGCATTGTTGCATTATTTTCAAAGCAATCAAATATGTACGCCAAAGTTTGGATGTACTACGGAAAAAAATGATTTCCCGACTTCAATCCCGTGGAAATCATATTGAACAACCAGGGAGCTGCGATTTGATGCCGAAAATGGTCACTTGACCCGGAAAAAAGTTTGATCCTATTTTTATTAAAAAATTACAAGAAGCAAAATTATTCAGCAAAAAATATATTGATGGAATAAAATTATTGAAAAAGAAAAATTATTCAAAAATATTGTAAAATATTTCAAAATATTATTGTAAGATATATATATAATATTTAAAAAAATTTTAAATTTACAGAGTCTGAGACACGAGATTGATTCAGGCATTTTGGTCAAAATTTGAACTGTGTGAATTTTGTGTATTTCGAAATTTTTCAGTTGTATGCATTTCTGTGTGATAGTGAAGATTTTAGCAGAAATATGTACAATCTGATGCAATTTTACATTTTTGGCCTCCAGTTTATGTCTGAAATTTAGGTTATGTACTTTAAACATAAACACTCCCAACCCAATTATTATCCTTGTTCATGATGGATTTAGAAACACTCATGTTTCATGGTAACGCAGTCACTTGACATCGAAGTTGCCACTGAATTTATGATACAAGTAACTTTTTAATTCGACCTTATCATCGCCGAATTTATTCTATTTATTCTTGTTTTCTCAGTTAAAAATGACCTAAACCAACCGGGATTGAACAACATTAGTATTTACAAAACTGTGGCAGTATTTTATGCAAAAACTCGTTTGAATTCTTGTTCGTGTCATAAGCGTGAAAATTAGTAGAGCGATCATTTAGACCAACGTGATGTTTTAGTACACTACAACACTGGGCTCTCCATTGGCTAAACAATTTTGCCAGGGGGCATGAACCGCCCCCTGGTTGTGAACGGGGGGCGCCAGATTTGGCCAAGGAGCATTTTGCCAAGAGGAAAACGGTTAAAAATCGTGTCGGAATGGCTGCCTAAAATGCTTCGATGAAGGAGAAAAAATCTGGAGGAGCCCAAAATTTTGCCAGGGGGCATGAATAGGAACGAATCGAACAGTGCCAGTGGCCACCCGCTCGCAATTTTCGGGAGAGACCAGCAACAGTAAGCGTCAGACTTAAATGACCGCTCTGCTAAAAACGGTTGACGGTGGTGTCAGGCGCGATCTGTTTCTAGTGTGAATCTGGACATTCCGGTGAAGCATATCTTGTAGTCCGTGTATGAGAGTATCGCGTGAGAAAGTCTATGCACTTAGTTCTCGATAATCTAGTGATTTTTTTGTTCGCACTCGAATATAGCAGAAATAATGATGTTATAGATCAACCGTTTTGAAACTCAAGGAGAATTCTCATAAATTTTGTGGGTAAAAAATACGATTTGAAAAGTTGTATATGTAGCGAAAAATTAGATAGAATATACACAGTAACGCTTATCGTACTACATAGCAATTACTCTGTAATTTAAAAATGTGTGATTGCACTTATTTTTGACAGCGACTATAAACTCATAAAAACATTTTTAGACGAACCTCTGGCGCACCAGTGGGTCCGAGCCTTGACGAACTGGGACGCAGCGTGCTCACTTCGTAAGCAGTTTGCTCGCGTACATTCGACTGTTGCACGTACAACATCGTTCTGCGCTTGCCAACTATTTGTATCATCATACGTCGGCCGTGTAACCAAACTTTTGTCGGTAAGATAAAATGCTTATTTGCCGCTGCGGGTTTTTTTTGCGATCATTCCTAATTCGTGTTATATTATTGAAACGGAGCGAGCTTAGGGGGAAAATTGTGAAAATTTGTTTTTGTCATTTATAACTCATCGATCGATTTTTATAAAATTTTTTTTGTTCGATAACAAAACTGATTTTAAGATGTACCTCTACAGATGAACGCGAACAGCTCCATTTTGCGGGTTAAAATGGCAAAAGCAGAGTTTTTTAAGGAAGGGTTCTTTACCAGAACATGACCATACGTCTGGCACTAGACTTGGAAACCCAAATCTCGCGACACAGGCTTCGCATCAAAAAATGGGATCTACAACTTTGCTATCAGCTCATCGACATTATACAATTTTGCTCATCAGCGCATGTTTGTACTCATTGTACCACGGTTTTTAATTCAAAATTTCTCAGAGGGCCAATTGGGCCCTAGCTATAAAAATTTCAGGGCCACTTAAAAGTCTTAGAACCACAGTCAGACAAATTGCTACTCGTCTGTGATCAGTTTATGTATGGATAGAATTCTCTACACAAATACACACATAAAGTATATTTATTGTCCTATATTTCAAGCAAAATATATACATAATAGCTGCACTATAAACGATCATACTGTGCAATTATTATTTCATTCTAAATTCTACTGTGAAAAATATATAGGCTTTCATAGCATTATTGTAATTAAGAAAGGACAGAATGTTAATAATGAATCGTCTTTGCGTAAACCCTATGATATGGTTTTTGCCCTTTGCTGGAACCGCAACCTGAACACGATTTTCGCCGGAACCGGAACCGGAATTCCGGTTACTCCCTGCAGGCCTAGTATGCTACGAGAACATTTTTGAGCTGCATTCTAGCCAACTTGCAATGTGATATGTGATTAGTTTGTGTAGGGTCCCATAATTGTATATATATAAATACGCATACGGCGTAAACAAACTCAGAATATCACCATCGATAAAAATCGAAGGCTATCTTATTCTATGTCATCGTAGTCTTGCGAATACGTAAGAATGCTTTAATGCAATTGAATGACCGTCAATAAAGGACATGGAATGCAACAGGTATCGAAAAATCTAAAACATACGAAGAACCCAGCGCCAAAATCCTCAAGGATTAACGTATGTAGTAATATGATCATCGTAGACTTCGGAAACTTTGATGCAATGCAGCTATGTAGTTAAATTATATAGACTGTAACAGCGAGTGGAGGCATAGACTTCGCAAGAAAACGGTGACAACCATAAAAGAATATTAAAAAACTTGATGTATGTTTACATGTTTCAGTTTCAACTGTTTACACAACTAAAACCAGCAGAAAATGCAGCGCGCCGGACTATAATAGGTATATATATATATTGTTGTTATTGTAGAAACTGACCAAGACTACAATCGTTCGAACATCGCCGGCGGATGAATTTTTAGTGACTTAGGAACCCTGGGTTATTGAAAAGGGGATCTTGATTACACCTCGCCCTGTCGCGTTGAAATCTTAAAGAACTCTGATTCTGTTATTTCTCAGTTTCGGAGTTCCGTACGATGATGTAATGATGTAACGAAATCTTATAGATCATTGATTTTGTACTTGCTCATTCGAAACCAGCTTGATCTTCGCAGTGAAAAGTTCGATCGCGATTGCTTTGTCCATTAGTGCATCGAAAGTGTAGTCTAGCAACATGCAGTCAGTTTATCCCTGTGAAGGCCGGATGCAAACGTTGATTGTAGCACTCTGCAATGGTATTTCAGACATAGAGTAAAACAATTTGCGCTTAAGCGTACACTTCAGATTATCAGCAAAATCTGTTAATGTGCCTATTGTTTGCTTAATTTCTGGTGGTTTCTTAAGATGGTTCACGAACCACTTAGGCAGATATCCTCCACGAATTGCTCAAAATCGTGTGTCTCAGGCTGATCTTACTGTAATGTTATTTGATAATTCTCGGCTTTGCCGACAAATTTTGTGATAAGTAAGCGTAGCTTTTTTTGCATTGTATTAAGCAAGCGTAGCTCGATTCAATTGCGATGTGTACCAATCAATGCACCAATCGCTTTTATGTGGGCTGACGTGGTTTTTTTCGGCTTTTCTCGGTTTGTATCGAACTGTTTTTGATCCGTGTCAATTCGTTGTTTATTTGCAGCGATTTGTTCGTGGGTTGCTCCGAATCGTATTTGACTTTCACCGATTGTGTATTGGTTCACGTCGATTTGGTCTTGGTTTGCGCCGCATCGAGTTTAATTTGCGTTCAATTTTTTGGTTCGCATTGTATCGCACCTGGCTTGCACTGGATTCGTTTTGTTTCGCTGCGAATCACTCGTAATTTGCACCGTTTGGGTCTCGATTTGTATTGAGTAGCACTTGGTTTATGCCAAATCGGTCTTGGTTTGCAGCGAATTAGTCACAATTTGTTCACGGTTTGCATTGAATTGAATTTGGCTTGCAACTAATTGGTTGTGTGGCTTTTTCAAAAAATACTGACCACTTTTATTTTATTACCAATTTGTCCCACTTTTACACGAAATCGTGGTCACTATGTGATATTATTAAAGATCGAAAGGGGTAGGGTTGGATGGGGAATTTCTTATGTCGGCTATCGGTACTTACATGGGGACGGAACTCGTCACCGGTAGATTGTGGTCCGAGGTGTGACCAGTAGTATGCCGGTGGGACGTGAATGTGGCGCGCGTCCGTCTTTGCGTGATCAGTTTCGATGCCCTATATTTCGCGTTGCGGCGTGCCTCTTGCTCAGCTCGATCACCCCAGTTCAGATATTTGGTTACCAAACACTTAGCGAATAACGTTAATTATAACACCAGATAAAACAATTAGGCACGATAATTGAGTACTTAACACCCGTAGGCTGTGACACTTTTAGCTGTTTGAGCAACTACAGTTCACCCGCAGGTCGCTTCCGCCGTACTACTCTTTAGTACTTTTACGCACTGATCACTTTAATTAAATACACGGATACTTTTTGCCTTTTTGCCTTCCTCTCAATATTGTCACTGTTTGGCGCTAACACACTCCACAAGTTCCACCCTAGGTCCTATTAGTTCAAGTTAGATTATGTGCTAATCAAATACGCCTGATCTATTCTAATCTCTTGTGAGGTTTATACGACCGCCCCTGAATGAGTGATGACGCACGTTTATTTAAGTTTCTGAACCTGCGACCTAGATTTACGCTAGTACAGTCCTTATTTAGGAGTCAGAATTGCCCGAACACCGGTTACTTTTACGTTAGCTGTTACTCTACTAAAGCTCTTGTGAGTTCATACAATCGGCCTCCGAATGGATGACGCGAATTAATTACCTTAACCTGAGCCTTAGATTTATGCTAAGTGCCAGTTATATTATGTTTGTAGTCGCCCCGAATGGCTGGCTCGCTACTTATATGAACTATCTAGTAACGGTCGACTACTAAATTGTTGGAAGTTTTGCTCAATCCCTAAACCCATGAATGGCCGACCACCTAGCTGGTTATTATGTATAGTGTTCTGGAGATTCTGGCTTTCCTAGTCCACTCCCCTTACTCACCCGATTTTCTCAAGACTAACACTACTTATTGAGCCGCCCCCGAATGGCTGACCAGACCCGACAAGTAATGCTACTATACCCGGACCCCTACTGTTATACTCACCCTGGCTTTTCTCACTCGACACTTGAGGCCGAAGTTTTTACGTATTATTAGTGACTATTGTAGCTGATACAATGTCCCTCCTAATACCTGGATTTTGTAGACCTCAAGATTTTAGTTGGGAAAACTAATATTACTATAATAATTAGTATTCTTTTTAGATTATTTGTGAAGCAAGCCTTCACTAACGTCAATAATGCCACTCCGAATCACTAGAGTCACCCACTCAGTTCACAATTATGCTTAGATTCCGTCCGGAAAGCCTAGTATAGGCCTTTCCTGTCAGCAATAGCAATATATCGGAAAGCCAAGTACATGCTTCCCTTTATGCTTTATTTCTATGCCTAACCAATTTCAACTCTATCTAGAAGTCATATGACCGTAGTTCTTCACGCATCTGTGAATTTAAACTAAACAAGCAACTATAAATTAGTAAAACTGCAAATCCAACTCTTTCCGGCAGATAAAAGAAACTTGGCAAGATTCCAGCAATTAAACATATAACTCTGCTATAACTGGTATTAATAATACATAGCGCCAAAAGGCACTAGCAAAGTGATCCCTAATGACAAAAATAAGTTAAAATAATTAAAACCTCAAGTGTAATAAAACTTAATCAATATGTTCCGGACGGCAGATTCTGTGAACGTAACCACCAAACTGATCTGAAAAGAAATGAAAATCTTTAACATAAGTTAGCTAGGTCGAAAAAAAACGTAAAATATGCAAATTAGGTAAGTTTAAGGTAAAATTTTATGAAAAGGAAGTTTTGGAATATGGTTTTAAAGGACCATTAATTAAGTGAAAAACTGAAAACACGATTTTAATTTTGAACCCCTGATTCCCCGTTCCACTTTTAACACAGTTGATCAATAAGATTGCCTTTCCCTAGCTAAGTAGGCAAAGTATAAATTTATGAGATATTTATTTACATCAGCTTTAAAAATATGAGGTGGATAGCCCAATTATTTTCACCAATCTAACCTTTAGTGCGAAGTTGAATTAACAGATTTTTCAATTGCAATGACTCAACCCATTGGTGTTGATAAAAAGGTAGGGATACCCTGTAAGAATCGGAGCTCTCCAAGCCATATTCACCTGTGCAGGCTCAGCCCCGAAACCAAACACCTTCCAACCGCCCCT
>JASANE010014469.1:0-96078 GCA_030248225.1 Trileptium ribeirensis
CAAATATATTGTCCCTGCATTCCTATATCAATTTCCTACCCAACAAAAAACCGCATAAAAATCCATAAACAGTTTCAAAAGTTATGATCAAAGTTACACCATTAAAACGTATAAAATGACACTATTTTTTTATTTCAAGGGGGGTGGGTTGTGAAAAAAACATAAGGGGTGCTCAAAAATATTGTCCCTGCATTCCTATATCAATTTCCTACCCAACAAAAAAACCGCATAAAAATCCATAAACAGTTTCAAAAGTTATGATCAAAGTTAGACCATTAAAACGTATAAAATGACACTATTTTTTTATTTCAAGGGGGTGGGTTGTGAAAAAACATAAGGGGTGCTCAAATATATTGTCCGTGCATTCCTATATCAATTTCCTACCCAACAAAAAAACCGCATAAAAATCCATAAACAGTTTCAAAAGTTATGAGCAAAGTTACACCATTAAAACGTATAAAATGACACTATTTTTTTATTTCAAGGGGGGTGGGTTGTGAAAATAACATAAGGGGTGCTCAAAAATATTGTCCCTGCATTCCCATATCGATTTCCTACCCAACAAAAAAACCGCATAAAAATCCATAAACAGTTTCAAAAGTTATGATCAAAAATATATGACCAATCCAAAACTTGGGACACACACACACACACACACACACACACACACACACACACACACACACACACACACACACACACACACACACAAACGTACGGCAATTACATTATAAGATCTTAAATATTGAATATTTTGATTCAGAATTTAAATAGTTTTTGGTACTAGATGTCCAAAAAAGACAGGCCTTTAGAGCTGTCACTTTGCGTTTCGCACTGTCCCTCTGTCTTTCATTGGGGCAAATGTACTCCTATATTTCACCTTGATTCTGAGAAGGACATGGTCTCCCACCACGAAATCTAGCTTGGACAAATTGTTCCGTCCGCCTAGCAATCCAGGGGGAAGGGGTATAGTCAAATTGCCCCTCGAAATCCAGAGGGGATAAATTTTCCCCTCTCCAAGTCCAGAAGTGACACACTGTCCCCTCCCATGACGTACAAGGGGACAGCGCGAAAAGCAACGCGACATGCCTAAAAGCCTAACATGTATAAACTGAAGAGTATTATACTGTTCAGGAAAATATCATCAGCTCTTGATAGAACATAGTTTATGATAATTTCTTAATAGCTGTATGACTGTCTTTGAAACCACAATGTAAACGTATCCTCCATGAAGCGGTCAATTTCGAAGTTAACCCAATGGGGTTCTTGGGGTAGGCCCAGCATGGGGTCATGGATAAATGTTGTTCCGACCCTCCTGTTCCTTGGGGATGATCATTATATTCATCTCAAAACCTAAGCGTGGTCGAGGCAACCCTTCCCCTCAAACCAGTGAGGTGAACATCGAAACGGTTGGCGTCATTCCAGGCACGTTCACATTGGTCATTTCGAAGGTGTAACACTCAACTGAAGAAATTGTCAATTACTCTTGACAGAACCGAACAAATAATGCGAGCTTCTGAATTAGCTCTCACTATTTAATCATATATATATGTAGTTTTATATAATATGAGTGTTCACGATTGCCCGAAAACCATTGATAGTTTTATAGTTCTAAACGTTTGTTTCTAATTTAATATTTTCTAACATTCGCATCAGAACGCCACAATAATACATACTAAAAATTCAAAACGTTTTACTCAATGAACACCATATTGATATTTGAAATCCTATAAATTATTATACCTTTGTGACTATAAATAACAAATGTAAATTAATAAACATAGATATATTTACTCATTTGCAATAAAAGCTTAATTTTATTTTACAATCTGGTTTCGTTGTTGTCTAACCAAGTAATAATTTGAAACAGGGCATTATTATTATTTGGTTTAATTTTTATTTACATTATATATATGCACATGTTTATTTATCTCTATGCATGTTTAAGGATAAACGAATACAATCCAAACATCGTAAACATAAAAACACAGTTGCTATATATCAAATGATACATGACACAATTGTTACTCATAGAAATGAGTCGCAGATCGGTACGTTACTACGCTTTTAAAACTGTACCAGTCCGCCAAAGTTTGCGGACAAATAAGGCAAACAGGGAAGCTCCTCTGCTGTACAACACACGCCTTACCTGCGGCTTCTCTTCAGCGCAGAGCACTACACAGGAAACCGCCAGTGATCGAAGAGTTTTAACATTTTAGTGCATAAAAGGACAGATTGGTCACAGCGGTGACAGCGAAGGTTTGCCCTAAGTGAGTTTGTCGTCTGGCGTATATGTGTGTGCGCTATTAGGAACCGAGCGACAACCCATAAATGGCCTAGTGGCCAGTGCAAGAGACTTGGAGCCCAAGGTTCCTGGCTCAATCTGCAGTTGCGACAGGTTTGTTTAAAACCGCACGAAATACACATTAATTTAACTAATGTATAGGTTGCTACGCTTCTAACGCTGCACCAGTCCGCCAAAGTTTGTTACAAATAAGGCAAACAGGGAAGCTCCTCTGCTGTGCAACACATGCCTTACCTGCGGCTTCGCTTCAGCTCAGAGCACTACACAGGAAACCGCCAGTGACCGAAGAGTTTTACTCTTTAGTGCATAAAAGGACAGATTTGTCACAGATGTGACTGCGAAGGTTTGCCCTAACTGAGTTTGTCGTCTGGCGTATATATGTGTGCGTTGTTAGGAACCGAGCGACAACCCATAAATAGCCTAGTGGCTAGTGCATGAGACTTGGAGCCCAAGGTTCCTGGCTCAATCTGCAGTTGCGTCAGGTTTGTTTAAAACCGCACGAAATACACATTAATTTAACTAATGTATAGCTGGCGACGATTCTAAAGCTGCGCCAGTCCGCCAAAGTTTGTTACAAATAAGGCAAACAGGGAAGCTCCTCTGCTGTACAACACATGCCTTACCTGCGGCTTCGCTTCAGCTCAGAGCACTACACAGGAAACCGCCAGTGACCGAAGAGTTTTACTCTTTATTGCATAAAAGGACAGATTTGTCACAGCGGTGACTGCGAAGGTTTGCCCTGACTGAGTTTGTCGTGTGGCGTATATGTGCGTGCGTTGTTAAAAACCGAGCGACAGCTCATAAATGTCATAGTGGCTAGGGCATGACACTTGGAGCCCAAGGTTCTGGCTCAATCCGCCGTTGCGGTAGGTTTGTTTATCGCACGAAATACACCTTAATTTAGCTAATGTATAGGTTGTTATGCTTCTAACACTGCACCAGTCTCCCAAAGTTTGCGGACAAATAATGCAAACAGGGAAGCTCCACTGCTGTACAACACACGACTTAAATGTGGCTTCGCTTCACGTCAGAGCAGTACACAGGAAATCGCCAGTGATCGAAGAGTTTTAACCTTTTAGTGCATAAAAGGACAGATTTGTCACAGCGGTGACAGCGAAGGTTTGACCTAAGGGTGTTTGTCGTGTGGTGTATGTGCGTGCGTCGTTAGAAACCGAGCGACAAGCCAAAAATATCATAGTGGCTAGTGCATGAGACTTGGAGCCCAAGGTTCCTGGCTCAATCTGCAGTTGCGTCAGGATTGTTTAAAACCTCAAGAAATACACATTAATTTAACAAATGTATACGCTTGTGTTGTTACGCTTCTAACGCTGCGCCAGTCCGCCAAAGTTGCGGACAAATAAGGCAAACAGGAAATCTCTTCTGCTGTACAACACACCCCTTACCTGCGGCTTCTCTTCAGCTCAGAGCAGTACACAGGAAACCGCCAGTGATCGAAGAGTTTTAACCTTTTAGTGCATAAAAGGACAGATTTGTGACAGCGGTGACAGCGAAGGTTTGACCTAAGCGTGTTTGTCGTGTGGTGTATGTGCGTGCGTCGTTAGAAACCGAGCGACAAGCCAAAAACATCATAGTGGCTAGTGCATGAGACTTGGAGCCCAAGGTTCCTGGCTCAATCTGCAGTTGCGTCAGGTTTGTTTAAAACCGCACGAAATACACATTAATTTAACTAATGTATAGGTGGCGACGATTCTAACGCTGCGCCAGTCCGCCAAAGTTTGTTACAAATAAGGCAAACAGGAAATCTCTTCTGCTGTACAACACATGCCTTACCTGCGGCTTCGCTTCAGCTCAGAGCACTACACAGGAAACCGCCAGTGACCGAAGAGTTTTACTCTTTATTGCATAAAAGGACAGATTTGTCACAGCGGTGACAGCGAAGGTTTCACCTAAGCGTGTTTGTCGTGTGGTGTATGTGCGTGCGTCGTTAGAAACCGAGCGACAAGCCAAAAATATCATAGTGGCTAGTGCATGAGACTTGGAGCCCAAGGTTCCTGGCTCAATCCCCCGTTACGGCAGGTTTGTTTATCGCACGAAATACACCTTAATTTAGCTAATGTATAGGTTGTTATGCTTCTAACACTGCACCAGTCTCCCAAAGTTTGCGGACAAATAATGCAAACAGGGAAGTTCCACTGCTGTACAACACACGACTTAAATGTGGCTTCGCTTCACGTCAGAGCAGTACACAGGAAATCGCCAGTGATCGAAGAGTTTTAACTCCTTAGTGCATAAAAGGACAGATTTGTCACATTGGAGATTGCGGTTTGACCTAAGCGAGTTTGTCGTGTGGTGTATGTGCGTGCGTCGTTAGAAACCGAGCGACAACCCAAAAATATCGTAGTGGCTAGTACATGAGACTTGGAGCCCAAGGTTCCTGCTTAATCCACCGTTGCCGCAGATATGTTCAAAATTGCACGAAATACACATTAATTTAACTAATGTATAGGTTGCTACGCTTCTAACGCTGCACCAGTCCGCCAAAGTTTGCGGACAAATAAGGCAAACAGGGAAGCCCTTCTGCTGTACAACACACCCCTTACCTGCGGCTTCTCTTCAGCTCAGAGCAGTACACTGGAAACCGCCAGTGATCGAAGAGTTTTAACTCTTTAGTGCATAAAAGGACAGATTTGTCACAGCGGTGACTGAGAAGGTTTGCCCTAAGTGAGTTTGTCGTGTGGCGCATATGTACGTGCGTTATTAAAAACCGAGCCACAGCTCATAAATGGCATAGTGGCTAGGGCATGAGACTTGGAGCCCAAGGTTCCTGGCTCAATCCGCTGTTGTCGCAGGTTTGTTTGAAATCGCACGAAATACACATTAATTTAACTAATGTATATGTTGTTATGCTTCTAACGCTGTACCAATCTGCCAAAGTTTGCGGATAAATAGGGCAAACAGGGAAGCCCTTCTGCTGTACAACACATCCCTTACCCTCGGCTTCTCTTCAGATCAGAGCAGTACACAGGAAATCGCCAGTGATCGAATAGTTTTAACACCTTAGTGCATAAAAGGACAGATTTGCCACAGTGGAGACTGCGGATTGACCTAAGCGAGTTTAAGCGACCTTAAGCGAGATACTGAGAAAATTGTCCTGCCGTTCTTTACTTTTCATTGAATATCACCGTTCCTAATCGATGCAGAAGTGAATATATAAATCCAACACATATATGTCCTAACACTACGTTTAAACTAAAAAGGATATTAACTATGCCTTTATTGTTCGCGAACCTATGTTAAAATAATATTGTGAAAAATCTTAATGAAATTTTAACTGGAAATCCGAGATCCGAAGTATATCATTAAATCAGTGTGTTTTCTACGCGAACATGATATCGTTCTACCATCAACGTACAAGAGTGTTTTGGTGGAAATTGCAAGTCAATGCTTTAATATTAACATTTCCTGGTTAAAGGTGTTCGCGAAAGTCACATTTTTTGTTCGATAAATGCGTGCGTTTGCCTGTATACATAAAAACCTGTTCGCGAACATTGATGTGGTGATATAATATGAACGCAGATGCCATACTTTAATTAAATTAATCACGAGTAAAATGTCAAAAATATCAGGAGTAATGCAAGGAAAACTGTTTACTCATGAAACCCAAGACGTTCGCGAACATCATGTTCTTAAGTTCATTATTTTAATACTTGTTTTTTTGTCAGCATATATATTAAAATGAAGACGTTCGCGAACATCACACTTGAACGGGCATTCTTTATGACCCGGTATGATAGTTCAGTCACAGCAGCCATTCCGTAAATTCTCAATTGATTTATTGTGCAAACGGCGTTAGCGAACGTTTTGAATATAATTTTAACAGAAGATTGTTAAGCTCCCGGAAAAAGATTATGAAACGGAAAAATTTCGTGTTTACGTTCGATAACAAAATCGAAAATTCACGACTTTAACATTTAGTCGAAAGTAAGGTGTTCGCTAACACTTCAGAAGCAATCAGGAAACAATCTATTTCTTGTTCATTTACGTTTTGGAAGCATTACCTAAAAGCCCCATTTTTTGTTGTCATATAACTTTATGGATTTCGTGTACACTGAACAAGGGATTGACAATTGCTAATTTCAAAAGAGGATGGAAGGCGATGCCGCTTAAGTTTGCTCATGCAAAAATCTTACAAATGCCAGCCATATGATCTGTTTTGTTAATTTGCAAGCAAAAACGAAATTTTTATTTTTTATTTTGACTATTTTGTGGTGTTTATTATTTGGTATAGTATCTATGATAATCTATATATGATTCCTATGTAACGCTTATTTTTGACTACAACGTAGTACGCCTAGATGTTAATCTTTGATTTTAGGACAAGAAGTTCAAACCGCCCATTTTTGCAATTATTGCCTTGTGTTACCTAGGGTGTACTCAACAGTAGCATTTATATTATTTTATAAGTTGTACGAAATTTAATTTTTGAAGTTTATAATTTTTCACTTCTTGCTTTACTCGGTTAAATTTATATTTTTAACTTCGAACAGATATAGCGATATAAATCACATAATATTCGAGTGGAGGTAATAAACATTTGCATTATTATATATTTCTGTGAGCTACACTGCATCAAATAACAAAACCTAATTACTTTATTAAAAATCAAATCCATTTTGCAAATGTCTGACTGCAAAGAGACCAGGTTAGAATGTTTAAACAACCGTCTGGTTTGAAATATAAGAATTTTGCGGTTAATTTCCAAGGTCATACATGCTCATAGGGGATAGTTAGGTTACTACGCCTGAGGCCTCGGATCCCCCTCAGCGCGAAGCACCGACACCCCTGGCACGTTGCCCAACCCCCTTCTCTACCGACCGCGTGGTTCTCCTGAGAGTACCACCCTCCTAAGTCGACCGAGTGATCTTCCTTATAGTACCCCCGACAACTCTGTGCCCCTTGCGACATTGAGCATGTACATCTAAAATCTAGATATATGTAGATTGAAATTTTGATAAATGCTAAATTAAACGTTCATATTATTTTATGTAAGCATACATTGAGCTTTAACATATAAATTACACATATTGTGGTCAAACTGTTCAAAATTAAATTTTGTGCATTTCTAGGCTTGCGCTGCTGGCATCCTCAAAAGCACGGTTTTCAATTTTCGAATAGTTTATAAAGTACCTAACTATGCCTATTCCTAGGTATGTTAATTTTCTGAACAAAAATTTCAAAATTGACTATAACCATGATTTTCAAAAGTCAGAGAACTAAATCCTAAATAAAAAAATCAGTACTGTTTGAATTTTATGAAATCCTTATCGTATCCATATGACACCACTATGTATTTTTGTACTGCTGGATCAAAAATTCAACATCGTGTTTGGTTACTGCCCAAAAATTTGCTATTCTATTTAACGTTTGCGGTTTCAGTTGTTTGACGGGTCATTTATTGGTTTTGCTCATATATAATGCTTTTTCCCACTTGTTTAAAAATGCGATTTCTAGTTGATTGATTTTTAGAACAATTTGAGAAACCTCAATAAAACCTATAACTTAGCGCTGCTCTATTACATTACAGTTGTAATTGTACCATTATAGCAATGGCTCAAGTAGTGCGAAGTATTGCTAGGATTTATCGCTTGAAAAGATGAGCAGCTACATCGCCCAACCCACCTGAGAGTTTGCGATATTCTAATGAACAGAAGGTATAGGTTTAAGTTTCGCATGCGCGTTCAGATTTTCAGCATACCATTTAGACTATGTTATTTTACCTTAAGGTTTATGCTAAGCATTTCGACAACGCTATGGCTTGCACTTCACTAACATTGATTCGGTTTTTAGCCTTTACATCTTTGTTATATCGACGAGCCACAAACGAGATGGGTGAAGCTAATCAGACTCAACTAATGTTAGTGGCTTACTGGATAGATAATAACAAAAACTATCGTTATAAAGTCGGTATTTAACACAGCAGTTAAATCCTGTTTAAAATGAATGCTTATAGAAGTTAGTTTATAGGCCACGAAGCGACAAGAGGAACTAACGGTAACGTTATACCGAAGTCATAAGGCCATGACATTGTTGTCGTTTTACAGAGACATTGCTCATTATTTTCTAGGTCTCCTTGTATGGCTCGAGTGCGGCAATAATGGAGTACTTTACAAATCTAACTAGAGTTTCTTGGTTATGTAAAACTGGTGTGTAATAAACACCTTAAATTCTTTGAAAGACAATTGACGATTCAATCATATGTTGATATGGTAGTCGATAACGTTGAGCCAATAATTGCATTTATATTTGTCCTATTTATATCATGAATACAAACGTATATTTTTATCTATCAACTTTTCGCGGTTGTGCAGCTAGATGTGTACAGCTTTCATCCTGTGAAGTGCTATACTCCCTTATTTCAGTGAGCATTTCTAGCACCGTATACGTGTAATGACACCATCTGGACTATTATGGCTTCTCGAAACAGTAAAAAATTTTGTGCAATTAATTCTTTAGGAGGCCCGCAGTTTAGATTGTATTGAAAAAAAATTTCGACCAAATTTGAATGTATTTGGAATGGAAAGGAATCAGATCTTATGCATCAGTAGGACGATTTTGCAAATACTTAAAATTGTATTTGCGTATCCTTAACACATGGCCGCATTTCGATTCTGCCAATTTGGGATGATGGCATGCCAGGTGCACCAATTTTTATATCGTGACATGCCAGTTGCAGCAATTTGTAGATGGTCCCGTTAAGCTATCTACAAGCGCCGAGTAACTGTAAAATCAGGATATAGATTTTGTTTGTTTTAGAACGCCAGGTTTCAATGAGTTTGTATTAGATGTATGCAAATTAATGTGAATGCTGCGTCACCGATGTTCAGGACTATCAATGTAGTATTGTTTACATTATCAAAATGTATGTCTTGTGACACTGAAGTTTCGCGAATCGCAAGATCGCTAGTGACACAGCCCGGAAAAAATTTAAATAATCTACACAAATCCGCATTTTCAGCCATGTCGATAGTTACTGTTCACACCTACAGTTAGAGCAACAATTATGGGTGTGCAAGCATCTTTCTACATGACAATGTGCTAGATCACGTCTGTAGTCACAAATGAAAAACTTGTCTGTGATCCTGCACAGTTATGGAATAACAACTCATTTACGAAACTTAATCTTTGCCTTTCTATATGACAAGAGTTTTCGAGTAAAGATCTTCATTTCTCTGATACATTACCGTGAAATCAGGTGCGAAGTGATTTGCGACTTTCGCTGTCCGTTTTGTATATAAATATTACTTGTAATCAAATTGTAAGGCGTAAGATATTCGCTGATGATGTTAAACTATACAGCTGTGCATCATTTTTGATAATAGAAAGATAGAAATATAAAGGTGCCCGGAATAGCTAGAATAAACTATGGCAAGAATCGCGTTTTTAGTCGCGCAACAGATTTGCGGCCTTTATCTGCGAAATCAGAGTAGCTAGCTGGTTGTGTACTTACTTTTACTGCTTTGTGTGTGTTTTGTTGCTGTTTGATACGTTGTGTGCTCTCCAATGTACTACAGGATGCCTGCGCTGATGAAAACTCGCGCACTGCAGTTGAGACTACCAATAATGCCAGCGCCTACCTCTCAAAGAAGCTAGCAATAAATGATATTTCTGCGTTTATGAAATAGTCATAGTACATTTGGACTTGCTGCACGGAAAACGCGCCGTAGCAATGGCGCTGCGTAATTGGCGCAATAACAACATTCAGGCTTTGTGTAATGCTTAAACTAAATATCGTTAAATAAAGAAACCCATACCATATTTCATGCCATGCTATGAGCATAGTGTCCGATAAGTTAGCTGACGATTAAAAAAATTGCAGAAATCCAACGGTCCCGACAACCATCTTGTTGAAATATATCTACATTCTAAAGCTTCTTGATAGTTAGGTAATCTTATCGAAGTTAATTGCATAGCTAGTTATTGGGTGGGTTACGTTTCACAGGTAAATTAGCAAAATTTTTGCTTAAACATCCGTAAACTGGAACCGTACTAGGTGTTCTGGGTATTTTTTTGTGTTAGATGGAATGAGTGTCCTCCAAATATGGGTTGCGTACATTTGATTGTATCGTTGTGTGGCAGGTGTTACAACATGCCTAGTTTTGGACCAAAATCACACCAAATATCGTTTTTACCATCGATAATTTGGTAACAGTTTGACTAATTCGGCACAAAGTTTTACTGCGCGCGTACTGTAGAATGTCGAGTAAGAAATATTAAATGCGCTCTAATAGCTGCTGATATAAATGTCCCTGCGCATAAACATATATTTTGAAGCAAACTCTGCCCACATATCATTCACTGGCAGCCTTTCCTTGTTAGTGGGTGTGTCGATTTGACTCAAATTTACAACCACTATTCTGGACTAGCATCCGACTTAGTGACGCTATCCTCAAAGCAATATCGGCGAAGAAACACGAATGATAATGGCAAGTATTTTTAAAATAAACCATCAAGTATCTTGACACAGATTTCAGTTATTTAGCACAAATTTTTATACCGCACGTGTGCTTAAGAAGTGTTTAAATAGCAATAATTTAATTGTTTGTAATGGTAGATGGAATATAAGCCAGCCGAATTGAACCCTAATTATTGGAGTAACCCCATTTTGATTTTAAGCCAATGATCAAACACACAAAACTCACAAAACAATTCACCGTGCACTGCGACAACAAATACTTTTTTGTATGCTCCGGGAAATCCCATGTACCGGTATCTCATCTGGCTATTCGTAATAATATCAAAGTGTAGGGCCGTGACCACGTTGTGTCTGACAAGACTCGATCTATTCTGTTCCGTTTCGATCAGTTCCGTTTCGATTTTTGTTCACATTACTTCATATCCGATATGGTAAAATTCGATACCTACCGTATATATGTGTATACATGTATTTTTCTCGCTGCATCATCCGATTCGGTCTGACAAATTTGCGCATGCTATTTCTGATGGGATCCAATTTGGATCGGATCGAACCGGATCTCATCTGGTCGCACGCAATGTGAACACCCTAATCATTATCTGTTACCAACTCAAACTTCGAGATCTCTGCAATGATTTTTTGGCCAGCAATATAGGAGAAGGACCAAATGTGCGTCACCACCAATGTGCGTTTGTCGAAACTTTAAATCAGCGTAACTTCCTCAATTTTTTAATTAATAATTTTTTTCAAAGCCATTGGTTTTTTACGTGTTTTACATCATATTATATTTTTGGACTCATCGGTCGCATGGTTTGTTTATTTTGATGTATTTTCTGGCTATATGCAGAAATGTGCAATCTAAGTTTTTCAATGTAAGCATAATGTTGTTAGTGCATTTTGTTAAATAAAATGTTCCAATAAGAACCAATTTTTGCGATTTTTAGACCAAACGAAACCAGAGGGTCTGCAGATTTAGAATCTCAAACAGAGATTTCAATTTGCAAGTGGTTAGGGTACTATGGGCCCTTTTCCAAAAGACACACAATGTGCGTCAAACCTTTTAAAGGGAGTCAGTCCTTGTTTTTAGTGTGCGTCAATATTTGCATGCAAATTACCCATGGTGAAGCAATATTGTCAAACCATCAGTAGCATTGGAGCAGTTTCTTTATTGCAAACACATTCGTAGGCGCCGTTTAAGAAAGAAAGATCATAGCCAGTGCTGTCTTTATGTGGCACCGCAAACTTACAATTAAATTATCTAAAACTTGTATAGGTAGGGAATTTATATGCCTTAGTATATATAGGGAATTCTCCATGCGACGTACCACTTCGACTATCAAGGTTACTTTGTTTTTGAAGTGTAGTATGTATGCCTAGATTTTCTTGGTTAACGCGTAATGTGCAGTATATTTTTCGCAAGCTATTAATGCTGGTAACCTAATTTTGGCGAGCATATTTTGATTAATAGAACCTTAGTTACACAAGTAATTGACGTTGGATCGTACATGCCTGCGGTCGGCCATGCGGGGGTAAAGGATCCCACGGGTTGGGAAAGGGAGGTGGCGGCCATATTAGAAGGATAACCCCTCCTGGCCTGCTAAATTTTCCTAGGGTTGGTGGTTTATTGTTTTGTGGTCACCGGCAGCATATTTTTCGCCTACGGGTACACGTTTTCCCGCAAACGGGGTTTTTCGTGTACTGCTCCAGAGGGTAGCCTCTAGAATTCTGGCCTTAAGGGAAGTTCGGGACCTCAGGGGGTACCCCCTACCGGCATGTATGCGATAGGTGTATACATGTTTTATTTCTCACCGTATACATGTTTTAATTTACGGAACAAATTGGAATTGATGCATTAAAATAGTTTTCTCAATATAAACCGGTTTAAAATCATTCATTAAAGCTCTTTTCGGTTGATACAGAAAACACTAAACTTAAGATCACCCCGCCAACCATCCTATTTTGCTGTTTTGTATAAGAATTGCTACTGAACGCATTTTGGCCAATTGAAATTCGGCGTAAAACTGTTCACGAACAAGCTGCTCCCGACTGAAATTTAGCCATTTTGTGTTCTTGAAAATTCAAGTAAAATAATACTTAAATTTTGAGAACCAAAATTTGCCGGATTTGGATTAAACCGGATTGTTCGCGAACATCAAGAACTTAACTACAAGATCGATTTGATTGTCACGTCACTTTTGTATTAAATGTGTTCGCTAACACTGAATAATCCAATTTTAAATGATTAGGCATTAGGGAACACAATTTCTGCATATTGAAAACGCCGAAATTCTGTTCGAACACAAGGTAAATTTTTGGCACTTGGATTTGATTTTGCCAATGTCCAGTTGACGAAAACCTGAGTAAGATTCAACCTATTTTCCGTAACAGGAAATTGCGATTCTTTTTCTTTCTTTCTACGAGCTTGTCCAGCACTTATCCGTGTCGCTGCTATGTCAGTTTCGATTTCCATACCATGCGGTCCTGACCCATATCTCGCGAAAGTCCCATCGCAGCCATGTCTCTATTAACGTAATCCATCCACATCGTCTTTGACCTTACTCGCCGTCTCTTTCCATCCACCTCCATATTCGTCACTCGCCGCACCAGATGTTCCGGTTCCCTCCTTTCAATGTGGCCAACAGGGGATTTTGATTCGATATCGGTTATTGCAAAATAGGATGGTTGGTGGGGTCACCTAAAGTTCCCTCACGCATACATATATTCATAACTTATTCCATTGACAAGAAATTATGGTTAGAATAAAGAATATATCAAGAATAAATTGCTGTCGTATCCGCTGTAAAAAGCCCTGAAAGTTAGTAAGACCGATCGCAGCAGTGGCAATAATTCATCTTCAGTACACCGCACGCCAAGGGTATGCTCAACTTAATATACATATCGAAAAATCGAGGTTATTCGAAAGTATGTATTAGTACCCCTTCTGTAGTTGTACTTTTGAATTATATATACCAGTTTAATTGGAGTTCGGTTTGTTGTAGCAGCTTGCGGCATAGCAAACATGGCTATATTAGGATGGTATAACGATTTGAAAAGAAAACTGTAAGTTTGTACCTATTCATTGTGGGCTTTAAAGGAATTTTTAAGGTTTCAGGCTGATCCAGAAATTTATGCTAATCGTCAAATTTCAATTTCCATCAAAGCCATTGGTTGACCAAGTACTATCGTAGTACAAGTAATTACAATGCTGCAGTACTCATAAGGTAATATGTTTACCGTTAAATCGCTTTTACGATATTCCAACTTCGAACCAAATTTGAACTACATCGGTTATCAATTTAACTTTTCTGTGAAACGACGTCGTTTTGCATATATTTGCCATTAATACCCAAGCTTGTTTGGTAATGCAACGTAGCTTTTATATGTGCATACTACTGGCGGTCCAAGTCAAGCTGAGTAGCGTAACGCCATTAGAAAACGAACGGGTTTTTACCGGGCGGTTTTGGACGCCGGTACCCCCGCTGCCTTAAGCTTAGTGATAATCTATGGGCCGTATAAAGGTCGAACCTTACATATACCAGCCAGCTAAGCTAATCCATATACCAAAGCTCAGCTTAGGCATATATAAAACGGCATACCAGCCTATGACGTCACGCGACTCAGCTTGAATTTGGCCAACCGCTTTACCACAGAGGCTGCCAATGTCGTCATGTTGCCGCCAACAACGAAGCTTAGTTAATGCTTGCTTCATTCAGTTATGTTTAGAGCCCTTTTCCCATGACCCACATTGACTGATGATCATTTAATGCTATATGAAAATCACTGACGCACAATAAAACCGGAATGACGCACATTAATACCGTCTGACGTACTTTGCGGCCCCCCGCCTAATGTGCGTCAGTTTGGGGTTTCCAAGGTATGAAGGCGCATTGTGTAAAATTACCACAACCCACGACCGCAGAATTTAGCAGACTAGTGAAATGATGGGGCTAGGATCACCTAAAAAATAGCGCAGATTTAACAAATTACAATTGTCCAAAAAGGACACAACCGAAAATTCAAAATTCCTTACATTTAAGTGACGCATATTTGGTCCCTCTGCTATAGTTGAGTAGTTTTTTGACCGGCGTTTTTTAGTGTTTCGCAGGTCTTAAAGCTTGTTATACATATCTTTGATAAACTTCAGTTATAGCTGACTTCGTGGCATTTGCACATCTGTTGGCTGTTTAATATTCTTAATATATTAAACGTGTTTGTTTGTTTTCGTGGAAGCACTAGTTTATGGTCCGACGTCATTAAGGCTTGCGAGAATTCACCGAGTGCCAATTTAGCATGCAACAGTTAGGCTTGCAATAGTTGGTCGGCTGCGGCTCGTGGGCATGCTACGATAATTGGCTGTGCCACAGTTGGGCATCCGCCATGCTTGTCCGTGCTACAGTTAGGCGTCCGCAAAAGTCCGGCGTTCCGACCATTGGCAGAATATACCTATTATTGTAGTAATTGTGTTGAATTCCGTAAATTGCAGTTATCCGATTTTGTTTTCCGGTGATTCTAACGGATGGGGTAGCCGTTAGGAAGATCGCAAAATGATGTTCAAAGATATATTTGCAACGGTACCTACTTGCCCAACATAAAAATACCTTTGTGTAAAATTACACGTTTTACGGCACAGTAAGTAGGTAGGGGATGTTCTTATAGCCAAAACTACCCAAGCCAACATGTAGCCTAATAAATTTGTGCCTCCGCGCATTTCCTACTCGGCGCAAACCCATAGTCGGATGTTTACGCTTGTTTCTAATTATATGGGAACGAAATATTAGATACAAAACATAAATAGACAAACATGCTCTCGAGTTGTATCCCCTGGATGATTGTGTTCATTGACAACAGTAATAACACAGCCTAAGTATATCGCGGTGTGCAGTTGCCTTTTACAGGTTCTCAAGTTTTCATAAGCCCATTTCTATTTTTCTACGGTGTTTGCTGATTTGGTCTTGATTACAACAGTAATTAAAAACATATACAGCATTACGCCGTGATTTAACAAATGCAACGTTTACATTATACATCGCTCAAAATGTGGAAGGTTTGTCCCCGTACAACCTGTGTAATACCGTTAACGATATGTTGCATGGTACACAATCACTTTTTATATAATTTTATATGGTGCCCAGGACACCCTTGATTTTTCTGTATGCTGTCGTAGAAACACTCATATACCATTTAAAAATGACAACTTTGTTCTGGAAAGATTATATTTCACGTTATAACAATACAATGTAGAATAAATTTTTTTCAGACACCTTCACGCAGTACTATTAAACCATACATTGTACAGGATACCATCAACAATTTGTACAGTATACAGTATACAATTTGAAAAAAGCCTTAAATTTTTTTTCATCTTTTTTCTCATCCTTTTAAAATATAGTGTGTCGGGAACACCGTAGTATATAATACATGCTGTCCGCGATACTGTCATTTATGATAAACAGTATGTCATTTTGACTACGGCGCACTGGAATGGTTGTGACACAGGATCAATACTTCTACCTGGTGGACATACTGTAATTGCCATGCCGCATAAGTACTAAATATCTATAATGTGAGGACAACTATTCACAACAAAGTCAGGAGATAAAAAAACATTTGTGCTCATTTGAATAACCATGTCACGTGTGTCCAGCATAATATTTGAAATGTTCCCACACTAATATATAAAATATTTTTGTATAGAGATTTATAATTTATAGTGTGATTGTGTAGCATTTAAGCCTAAGCCCAAGTCCTTCGAATGCCTAACTGTACAATGCACAAGAGATGCGGATGTTCAACTATCGTACCCCCAAATATCGCAGGCCCAATTGACGGTTGCCCTTAGTTTGTGATATGTACCGAATGATTATATGACGAATATGATTTTGTGGACACCTCAACAGTTCCTGCAAAGCATCGAGTCCAAAGCCGTAGCGTTGCTCTATACTGGATTAACATCTTTAAAAAAAGATAAATATGTTTGCGGCTGCACTTTCAGACAAGACGGTTTATTTATATATAATGTTTCTAGCTCTACTATCATAGCTTCGTTCTCGATGATCCCGGCTTTCTCTGAGAGAGAATGTCAATATACTGATAGATTGCTGTACCTGTGAATATTAATGAAAAACTAGTTTAGTAAACAGTCAAGCAAGATCACTACTGAACGAATGTGTGCGCCTAACACCTCGCCTACATAAAAACTGCTTGTGCTCAATATATTTAGCGTTTCTTAATAAAAATCAAATATACCCTATGCTCAATTTTATGCATGATACAGCGAACTGAGTGGGCGGACAGCATGCCGTAAGCTGCAGTCTGTATAAAGTCATTGTTAATATTTGAAAACTTTGTTTCGTAAACATATATAAGTAAACTAAACAGGCGTTCGTATGCTTTGTAGAGAACCTCAACTAAAGTCAGACAAAGGGGCGCAATACAGTTTGACCGAAATTACAAAATAAATTTCTGCCATTATTATTACATTACTACAACGTTATAGAATTATTCCTAATCAATGAATTCATTAATATGATGGTTTAATTAGTTCTATGAATTTCAGAAATGCTGTAGCTCCAATAAGTTATAGTGGCCAGAGTAATAGGTTTCCATGGCTGTTGTTAAGGATTTGACAAATATTTTATATCTTACGTGCTAGGCTTATATTATTTCGAATCAAATTTCTTTGACTAGCAAAATTTGTGATATATACAATTCTGAGACAAAACGGTGTACAGAATTTCCAACTCGTATATAGACATATTACCGAACAAATTGAGAAAAAATTTCACAGGGAACAGTTGTAATTTGTAGGCACAGTCTAGGTTCTCTTAAAATACCACAGCGCGGCGATTCTATATGCTAGTCATGTTTAGCAAAACAAATACCCGGTTTAATCCACTGAAGGAAAAATATAAAAGTAATAAAATCGGTTTGGATTAAATTTTGTTCAACATTTGATCTAATTTCTATTCTGCTCCAATCTTGGCATCCATATGTTCAGCTAAAATTTTGAACAGTTGAACGCACATTTAATATAGATACTCAAACTGGAATTTATCTTAGTTGCTTGCTATCAGTTTGATTTGCATTGCAATTATTACTGGGGATTCGTTACAATCATTAGTGGAGCTTGGGCAATTTTCGGCTCTCCGAACCGGATGATGCATTGCGAAAAATAAAGTCAGCATACAATCAGCTGCTGTATCAGATTGTTGCATCATTTTGTCATATCTGGTCGTATCGGATGCAAAATATAATCACAAATCAGATTAGATCAGGCGCAATATGACAGAGCCTGAAGATTTACCCGTTGTCTTACGGTCTTGACAAACTAGGTATATCAACGCTTTTGATAACAACTCCTTTCTTTAGATAGCTCCGTTTCTGTTCGATTCTAATGTTAGTTTATTTTTGTAGAATTAACCCTATTAATATTATATTTTGTTCACATTCTGTAGCTCATTTCAGTATATTCATAGCTATTTTCCAGATTGTGATATCTCATAAATATGTTAAATAGATTATGATTTAACGAAATGTAATGCGTGAAATTAATTATGAATTCCAAACCCAAAGTATACATAATAGGGACTTTTTCTCGCGGAATGACGGTAATTTATTAATTCATTTTAGTATTAAAAATCAGTCACAAGCGGTTCATGTAAAACTGTATACAGCTATTGCACAAATGATATACCGAACGGCTCTTGAAGATTTCGAACGATATTTGGAAAGACTGTAACTTATCCGCGCATCAACTGAGCAGGTATAGCTTGGAATAAAACCAAAGAAAAAAGAAAAAAGTTTCAGGTCCCACTTATGCGCGCAAGCCAAACACTGCATTGGACGCAGTTATTTTGGCATTTTTTTTCATTTTCTATTTGGTTTTGTGTTTTCCTGCGACCGAACCATATGGAATTTATAAGCCTGAATTTCAAAATATCAATGCTTAATTATTTTTGCCTCTGAGTATCTTATGAATTTGGTATATGTGAATTGTGATTTTTCTAGTAAGTGTCATAAATTTTAGAAAACTAGTATAGTGAGCAGTGTGTCGTTTTTGGGTTCACTTTAAATGTTTACACCATGCTTGGTTTTGTCAATATCATGTATGGTTTAGCGCAAATATTGGCGCTAAACACAATTCTGCAAATTCGTAGCTTAGCAGAGACAAGCAGGGGATCGGAGATGTGCGTCATATTGTACGAAGCGCAAATTTATTCATTTCGCACATTGCTTTGCGTTTATCAAATGACTTGTTAGATCAGACAGTGTGTTTGCTGTTTCCGAATATATAACATTATGGCTTCAAAACGAGGTTGGAAGCGCGCTTTTAGTGAAGAGGCAGGCATTGCGATTTAATACGCAAATAGTAACACCGAACAGCGCCAGAGTATTGCTGTACCGCATATCGTTGTCCCGAACATATGGGAAAATGGCCATTTCTGTGGGGTCATCGGTTTTAAGATCGTTAACTAATCCGACAATAGAAGGATCGACGTGTACGCGCTCCGAATAAAATGATGACAGTTTCCGAAATTGTTTTCGCGTTCTTGAATGATCCCGTATTGGATCGTTCATAACAGGGGTAATATATCAGATTTGTGCTTGGGTCGGGAGCGTGGCAGGCTTCAGTGTGAGGCACATCGCGCTATTGCAATGGTTTAATTATAATAAACAGTATAATAAAAATGCCTATCAAAAACATGGATTTGCATGATAAGTTGTTTAATTTGAAAACTTTGGTATTCCTACATCAACGGTATGATGGAATTCATAGTATCTGAATTTTACACTAGCAGCGACAACATTATATTTCTGGGCTGTAAATTGCACGCTATTCCATCGATACTGACAGCAATATCCCATATTAATTATTAATAGGTCTCTGTTGTTTTATGTCTGCACTAAACCTAACGGTAGACCTGAAATGTTTGCCTGAAAATATGGACGGAAGCACCAGCATGAAACAACGGCTGAAAATTAAATCTTCATAGTATAAAAGTAACAGTGTTATAAAGGATTGCATCTGACGTGTTTTGACAGTATAAGTTTTGCAATTGCATATAAAGCTGCAACCGTACATATTTAAGGTCCGACATCCCTGGGAGGTAGCCGGGTCCTCGCAAAGGAAGTCGGCCTTCAGCATCCCTTGGGGGAGCGTCAGTCGTTCGTCTGGGGGAGAGGAACGGCGGTCATACGCCTGGGAGAAGTTAACACTATCCGTCCTTTTGGTATGTATGGCCAGGATGTGCTAAGATCCCGCGGCGTACTTCAAGATTACGGCTGCACATTTTATTTCAAATGTATACTCCGTATACAATGAAACATACCGTTCGGCACAAGTCATTACTGCCGCCATAGATAAGTTGATCGTTCTGATTGAGGCATTGTTGCTGTGGTGCAAATAATTTTCATGCAGTATTAGCTTTGGTGGCCGAGTTATTATGTACATCGAGCCATGTTTGACAAAAGCAAGTCGACGTCAAAACTCGATCCCGAGTTGCATAATTGCAAGCAGCGTACGCAAATAACTGCGCTATTTAGGAGCTATTGCCTGCTTTGCTAAGGAACCTCGCAAAAGCAACGAATAATAACGCACATGCAAGCATACATGATACCGCCCGATCAACTAATACAACACTGAACAATGTCCTTTGGCACTATTTGATAAGTTTATTTTTGTATATGGAACTACATCTGTTCTTTTTCTGGTTGTCTTTAATTCTAGAATCTTTTTCAAGGTGGATTCGCTGACTTTAGACAGCAACCGTTGATTTGTTTTAGACAGCAACAATGAGTTGTTTTATCTAGCCTAGACGATATTAACATTCCATTTGTGTTGATGAGTTGAACCAAGCGACTCAAAATAATAAAAATTATTAAAAAACGAAATTTTAAATTTAGTCGAAATTCAAGGATTTGTTCTAAATCAACAGTACATTCAATTTTAAACCTTCCACAAGAATAAAATGCTATATTGATTTAGCCTTTTATAAAATTTTAAATATATAAGAACACTGTCTGAAATGGTTTGTGAGAAACAAGGAAAAGTGAATTGGCAGCCAAAAAAGTAATTTTTCATGACAGTTTGATCCACAGACTAAACTGATTGAAAAGCAGCAATAAAAGTATTTCTCTTCGATTGGAAGTTTCCAGATCTTCGTCTATAAAAGCGATAGGCCCAGGGGTATAAGCCGGTCGGAAAGAGGAGTTGAGAGGTTGCCAGAGGAGGTAAATTGCCGAAATATTTTGGAGCTCGAATTTTTTTATAATTTTTGCCAATTTTCCCCCATTTTTGCCACCACCTTCCCGATTTTGCGAATTCCACTCTCGGGGACGGGGTGTCCGATCCTCAGCGAATAATCACCCATTTTACCCAACGAGCATATGCCAAAAACGATACGATTACAGTACCTTTATGAACAAGTATTTTTAAGAGTATATCAAGAATTGTGCTTAAAAATGAATTAAAAATGGTCTTCTCAAAAACCAACTTCTGGACAATTGCTGTGTGGTACAACAATGCGTCTCACTCACATTAAGAAATAGTAAAATAATGTTAAGCATTCGTTGTTGACTCTTAAACCAAGTTAATTTATAGTTTATTGTCAGGTGACAACCGCTAGAATTTGCTTGATTTTGGCCCAAGAAATATTTTCGCTTTATTATTTTGTGGAAAAAAATTTTGTATATTGATGTAGTTTAGAGCATATATATGTCAGGCACATCACATAAATAATATGTACTGCCAGTGGATGATTAGTATACTAGGCCAGAAATTATGAAATGTTAATATATAATAGACATTATAGCAATTTTGGCCAAAAATATGTTCTTCGGACAGATTACTTTCAAAGCTACATGCTGTTATGGTAATACCAAAACCATCTAGCAATACGGAGTTATGTGATACAACCGCGATAACCACGACATTGTGTTACCAAATTCCTATTTCATTCCGCTTTGTTACCAAGTGAATAGAGTTTTTGTGATCGCATGTTTGTAGGTGTGCTATATGCAATATTCTTTACTGCCTTTTTGTTTATCATGTTTTGGACATAACAACTTCTAGAATCGTGGTAATAAACATCGGCGGCATTATTCACTGTCTTTCAAAAAACAACGTTAGAGTAAACTTTGATATTATTGTCAATTTTTAAACAAATTAAATGTATAAATTAGCGAGATCCGTTATTCACTTTCTGAGTTACGGGTGGTGCTGTGATAGGGTCTTTCATTAATATATTCAGGTCGTTATCGATCAGTACTAATAATTTGTGTTACTGCATCATAATTTTGTTCAGCAGTCGGTACAGAAAAACGGGTTTCTGCGCATTTCTTAAAGTTATTTTTGAAACGTGAAGAGGCTCATGCAACAAAGTTTTCGGGATACACGCGAAAGTCTATAGGTGTTCCACTCCATAGCAACTGTAACATGCAAGCAAACTAATAAAATTACCCACAGCTGCTATTGCTTGTAATTTGCTACTGGGTAACCGTGCTTGATATACACGATTCTATCGTTGATATGGCTATCATGTGCTAAATTGTTTGATTGATGTTATGTATACATTTTACAATGAAAGTATGATGCCATTGCTGTACCTGATAAGCTGAATTTTGATACCTGATAATAATTTTATATTTTGTATTCTAATTGTGTAATTGTCTACATAAAACGTGGAAATATCGGGATCCGGTTAACTATTTGTACACAGTTTTGTATGAATGCGTTCAAAAAGACATTGTGAACCAACGAACGTAGGTAAAAGCAAACGAGTAGTAAACGATGCTATTCTGTAGTGCCCTAGGTGCGTTTTATTTTAAACAATACAGTTTTACACGAGATAATTGTATTTCTTTCATATATTGCTCAATTCATTTTATGGCACAGTTTCTAATGTTTTGCTAATACGATATCTTAATCGCAACAACAAATTCATCAACTACAAGAATAGACAATTTTCGACGATTAATCTTGGGTCAAACTAGATTTATTATTCGTTCTTCAACTTTTCAAAAACAAGATAGGGTTCTACATGTTAAACGACAACAGCATTAGCCGGACTAAGTTTGTTAGCTACTTTGACCCCGTACAGTGTTATTCGACCATTATAGATTTTGTGTATTTATTTTATACAAACATACACACATAAACAAACCATAATGCTGCGTGTTAATCAGAGTTTTTTGCATTTGATAATTTTATTTTATTTGCTGAATGAATACATGGTGGCTGAAAGACTAAAAACTCATTACGTCAGAGAGGTATGTAGCAAACATGTGTACATGGCCGTACAGTAGCCTTTTACATTTGTGACAGAGCAGTGGATGGATTGAAATTACGCTTAATTGGACTGACATCGGTAACGTTGTACTATCATTCTGATTCCTGCAGTCCAATAACATATAACAAAAATCTGACGCAGTTCTATGGTTATACATTATAATATTTACGCAGAAAAACAATTAAAAGGGCTAAGAATGTTTTTAGAAAAACTTTGGAATTTCAAACATTATTTTTGTAAAATTTTGAAAATGGTCTTTAGCTATCAGGCCGCAAAGAATTTGATATATAGAGTGCCATGTCAGCGAGGATTGTCTATCGTGCTGGTGTTTAGATTGAAGCAATTGTCGAATTGAACACAAAATCATTCTAGCGAAAATTGTCTTTTGAGCAGCCCGAAATGTAATCTTAAATAACGTGACTTATAGCACACGTCTGCATTATTGTACCGCTACCTAAAGCTGTTAGTTGACATCAAACCGGTAAATTCTAACAACAATACTAGTATATAGTTTTAAACAGCTGCTGAAAATCGAAATGCTCAAAATCATACTACCGCCGATATTAATATTCCGATTTTGTGTAATTAATTTTAGAAAATTAATACAAACAAGCAAAAAATCGTATATTGTGAAAATAGTGATTTGTTTCAATTGAAAAAGTGCTTTCAAAAAGCATTGCTGCCAGCATGAGTCAACTGAAACCAAAACTCTCATTTTTCACGAGTGTCAAGAGTAACAGAATTTCTATATTTGTCATTGTCTCCGCAATTTTGTAAATTTAGACTTAGACAACTGTGCCTAAAATCACAGAGAGAAACTTTGTTCAAAATTGTGTGTTTTTGGAACTATTTTAGGTGTTAGCCATAGTATGGCGGTCCTCACTTCTGCAATAATTAGACGTTTCGGTTATATGTTTATGGGTTAGAGAATTGATTTAAACAGATAGAGACTTAGAAAGAATGGACTAGGCTGGGCGTTGAGCAGACGGTGTCTGCGGCGCCCAACCCTCCACCTCGATGGGACTTCGTAGTTTACGAAAATTAGTAAACAAAATTTCGGCCAAAACAATAAACGATGTTCGTGTTATTGCTAAATTCTATACTATCTGTAATTTGATCAGGTGATTTGCTCACGCTGTTAAGCAGTCAGTCAGTCGACAGAAACTTAGGCTTTTCTGAACGCTAGTTCATATATCGAAACATAGTCTTTATTCAGAAAAAAAACATCAGAAGATAATAATACCAAACATGTAAATGCATACTAGCGCAGCGAATGTCCATACTTCACAATAATCGTAATAGTTTCACCAGTTAAAGTAACCCTAGTTCGCAGCTAATTGTTGGTAATACAGCACATCGGTTTTAATCTTAATAATTAAACTTATTTGTTTGGTTCATTAGGTCGAAAAATTGCATTTTAAACGCGACAATAAATAGTAGTTTTCTTGGAGAGAAACTAGCATATAATGATACCCGCATGAGCGAGTTTACTAGAGATTGCGAAGTCAAAAAGGGATCACCCTAGCGGCAAGTGTTAACATGAGGGATTGTTTGTTCCAAAAACAGCTTATAGTGAGGGGAACTTTGTCATATATGCTCATAGGGGAGAAGATGAGGATTATCTCCCCTGTTGCTCCGCTCCTCTTTCTGTAATATGAATGAGCAGTCGTGCCAGTACCCCCTCCCAACGAAATATTTAGCAAAACTAGAGGTAATTTGGCAACAACTGTGGGGGAACGATTTAAAAATTTGCTCAGTCCCGCTCCAAACCACCCGCTATCCCTTCCTGGACTTCGAACCTTGAGCAAGTATATGCACTTAGTCTTAGGCATAGGTTATATAAAGGACTTAACTTAGGCCTATGCGCATGCGTAGACTTAGTATATCTAGAACGGCACAAAATGCATTGCACCTACGACACTGACAGCCAAACAAGCGATTTAACGGCTATGTGGTAAAATCATGAAAAATATACTGAAATTAGACACGATAATACTAGAACAGTTAATATTTTGGCACTAGTGTTTTGTTATTTCACATGTTTTCAGTAAATTCGACAGTTATAGAAGATGGAAGTTTTTTTTCTGAACTGTACACAGCGATAGGAAATTATAAAAAATTGAAGGCAAACATGTAACCCTCGATTTTTTCAAGTGCAGCTACGTTTAGGATTTACATGTTTCAGTATAACTTTAATCATAACGTGAAAACTTATGATGCTTTAGTATCTAGTAGCAGTTAATGTTTAAAACCCACACTGTTGTTGTTGGTTTCTAGGGAAACAGCATATTGATGTCGTGGAATATTGCACTAAAGTTGGTATATATAAGATACATCGTGTAAGCGACGATAATTTTGACGGCTGCCTGGTAATGTTGACGGGTAATGTGTCTATGGAACCTCATACCCGTGCTTGCTGATTGTCTTCTGTATCCTGCAAGACAAAAAAGATGCTAAAACGTTGAATAGGTGTATCTAAAACGGTAACCCTTACAGTGCGTTTTTGAACCACGCTGACGGTGGCCAGGCCACATGTTCGTAGATTCTGTTGTACCAAACAGGTTTTAGCATCTTTGTTCATAGCGTTTTTAGAAAATTTAGAAATCAAGGGAATGTAAAAAAACGCATTGATACCCCAAATTCTTGTGTTGTACAAGAATGAGAATCTTGGCAAAATTTGTAAGAGCTTTATTAAGTTTACTCAACCATAGCGTTACAACAGCAGGGGAATTAAACGAGGATCACCTTGACTGTAGCAATATCGCTGGAAAAAATTAAGGCGACACTGAAAATATTAGGGCAAAACAGTAGTGGCGTAGACAAGAGCGGGTCCAGACGCCACCTTGGTGTGGGTCTGAGTAGTAAATACTCTTAAGTTACGGTATAAGCAACGGTCACTAGTTATTACAAGGCCCCTCCCAAACGTTGTCATTGGTTATGTCCATGTGATAAAGTAAAAATTATAAGCTGTAACTATCCTAGTGGGTTGCGGATAACGTTAACAGTTTTCTATAAAAATTAAAATAACGGTTCTGAAAAATCGATTTCGAAGCTGTACTCCAAATGCGACGAAACCATTAGAAGGAGACATCGTGAGAATTTCAGATACGGTTCTTCAGCTTCACTTTTTATGAATTTCATAAGATGCAGTTTACCGTCCTTTTGATAAACACTTCAAGCTAACGCAAGAGCAGTGGGCAAATTAAGTTATTTTTGTGGCCTAATGTTTCAACCCTACAGTTGTAATAACTCTTATCTATTAACTTTGTTTTAACCCATAAACATTTGTATTCACTTTTGCGTTGACCTACCAAATGCTATAATAACCATTTTTTACAGCTCCGATTGTTACAATTCTCGCAGCATTACTATGTACGATAGTAGAAACATATAAATTTTTTGATGTTGAATGCTCTCGAACTAAAATGCTGTTTATTTAGGATAGAAACTAGCTCTATGCCAGCTTAACGGAGAACAAGCCGCTGGGTTAACAATCAACTTTATATATTTCACAAAAGCTAAAAACCTATCATCTTCATCTGGTCGTAGTACCCGCTGGCGGCTTTGAACTCAAAATATATCGTTCGGGATTAGTGCGGAACCATACAGTCTTCTGCTGCCGGCTAAACGCTCTTAATGAAGTGGGTGCTTTTATCAGATCTTTTCCTTCAAAAGAATTATGTTCTTTTCAAGTTCGGCCGAAGTACTCGAAGAGATTTGACAACAGTTGTGAGCCCAATCTTCAGAAGAATACAATTTGCGAAATCAATTACGAAATCATTGTGCAGATTCTGCTGAAACATTTTCTACGGATAATCTAGTGGGTCTCGCGGGTATTTGAATCCGGGCAAAATATTTATTTATTTTTCCTATTATATATTTTTGCCAAAACTGAGTGAGTTAAACTGGTACATGGAGTGTTATCAGTGAATCTAACAGTGATTTGCCAAACGACGGTTTAATCGCTTTTTAGGGCAGTTAAATCCATCTTACCGTTGCTATGACGAAACTGGATACGTGAGTAGTTAAAAATATGGACGTTACATAGCTTTGAGTTTTGTTGCTGTAACTGCATCCAACATGGTATGGCCCAACAACCTCTATGCTTTATTTGAAAACTGTAATAATATAATATGCATTAGAATAATGCCGAATAGTAGGCGGTTGATCTACTCAAAACTCATACTACGCGCACAAAGCCAAATAAACTTGTCAAAATTTGCAAGGTGACGTGATAAAATTAAATTTACTACATACGGTCCGTCTGGCGGGGTGATGGGTAAGTCAGGGGAGGAAAAGTTTTCTGAAATTTTCAGAAACTCATAATTTTAACCAAATATAGGCTGAATAGCAACCCAATTTTTGTCAATTCTTCCCATTTATTGCTAAAATGTTTCCCAATTTGTGCCAAGTTTCATCAAACTTAACACCATTTTTGTCAATTTTGCGAAAAATTTTCGGCGAGAACTTAATTCGATGGGGCACTGATCTCGTGGACGGGGTCGAAATATAGTTTGAGCAGAGGTACGATACTCATCTACCCCACTCCTACGGACACCTATGCTTTGCGCAAAGGAAGACTAGATCGAGGGGTCAGAAGGAAGATTGTGTCCCTCAACTTTAATTGTGGGGTTGCACCTTTGTTCAGCTCCTTTGCCCTTGTGTCTCTCATGTGAGGAAACGTTGCCAATATCATAAGATAGTTTTAGCATAGTCAATAGTGTTTGAAAATTTTACACATAATTGTGTTGTTTTTACAGGTACAATTTCAGTCAAACAAACTCGTTAGCATTCATCATCACCGCACTCACAAGGCGTTGAACGCATTTTTGGGTATGCTGCAACTATTGGTTGTTTCCTGAAATAAGATATATAACTACAGAGATACTAAAACGTAAATATAAATTTCTGTCACGTAGCAATTCCATCGCAAATTAAGGACTGTCGAATATTTTTTCTGCCATGGAAGGTCAAATTGCAAGCTTCAAGACAAGTTGGGTCATTGAGATATTTCTTAAATCGCAATTTCGAGCTTGCACAAAGGCATGGCAAAATATACACTTAACAAAACTTCAATATTGTAATTTACAATTTAGGCCTCGCGGTCGGATATTGACGATAGGAACTACATGACACCATGTAATGGCTTTATACATTTGTTCAATTTCAGCTGTATACACAAGATTTATGGATAGAGCATGTATGTACCAAATAGGTTGTGATGAGTAAAATCATTAGTTTATTTTTCTATTCGATTGAAAAGCCCAAAGGTTCTCCGAGAAAGGTATAAACTTCCCGTAATTATAAAACCCTATATAAAATTTTGACAAAATTTCAATAAAGCACATTAACAGACTAAAGTCTAGCAAATCTAGCAGTACCCAAATATTGAGACAACCTTGTGTGATTGTTGTTTAAATTTTTGTTTGTTAACGCAATGACATTGTTAACCATACCGACCCAGAGGCAGTGAAACCATCGTTGACTTACCCTGCAGTTACGCAATTACTTAAAGTAGGTCTTCATCAGTTTACAGCGGTTTATTTATTATTCTTGAAAAGGAAATTTAACCGTCGAGGATGGTGCATTAGCGATTAATACCCTTGAGATCGTGGAATAACTATCACCGGTATCATCCATGGAACTAGAAACATATACTTAGACATATACAAAGGTTTGGAACTACGATATGATATGCGCAGCGATATGGTAAAAATGACAGTTGAAATCAGTTTGATATCTCATTTTAAATTCACTTTTATTTTTATCCGAATTTAGTCGACTTGATTTAATTTCAGTTTCGTAATTATAAATGATTTTAATTCCATTACTGCCATTTTAATTTATCTCGATTTAATTTCACTTAATCGAAGTGAACTTAAACCAGTTTCCCGCCACCAAACTAGCCACAAAGTGATTTGAAGCTTAGTAAAAGACTCTCGTTTCAGAAGGAGTCGAATTAAATACGGTATGCAATGAAAACTTTTTCACATATGATTGGCTGCTTTAAATATCATCATATGATTATATACATACATAGGCGTGGCTTTGTACTGTATACCGCAAATCATTCTCGTAATACGAAAATGAAACGTCGTGTTGCTGAAATGAAGATCAATGCCCAAAATATGGTCAAGTGTATGTTTTGACAATGCAAAACTGGTTTTAAATTGACTTCCAAAAAAGTTAAATTAAAACGGGTCGTTTTAAAAGCAGTAAACTTGATTTAAAAACAGACATATTGAAAAGAGCGATTTTCATTTCGTATTTCTGGAACTGAATTAAAACGAACTCATTTCATTTTAATTTTCCAAACTCCTTTATGTCATTCCGCGACAGATATTTTTAGAATCATTTGCGACTTATTCGCAATGTTTTACTAAAGCAATAGAATCAAATTATTTATAAACGCGGTACTATGAATATTCAAAAGCCGAACAACAGCAGATAAACCATTCATTTTGTGTATTTCACCAAGACAGACATCCAGTGGTTGGTAAAGTTGATTTTGGAACTTAACTTCTATGAATACGTTAGTTAAACTTAAGTGAAGCAATATTTGTTGCAGTATTTACGAACAATGAACATTCGATGTATATATTTCTATGCGGTGTAAATATTAATCTTTTGGGATGACGTATTTGTTTCTTCGCTTTTTTCTTTCGGCTGCTTAACTTTTTAAACTCTGTTCCCCGTAAGTCCCACTGTGACCACTGTGATGTCATGAATGCTTCAAACGGGTCATTATTCTTTTCATTCTAAATTACTTGCTCTTATTTTGGTTTTTGCATTATTTCGGTATGTTCTTTACCATGTTCTACAACAAACAATTTATTTAGTTAGAAAGCACCCGGTCACTTTAATGCTTATGTGATTTGAATTGGCACAAATAAAATGTAAAGGCTGCGGCTGATTTCCCAATTTACTACCTTTGTGTTTAGTCGCGCCTTGTATCGTTTAGAAGAAGTCTTGTAGTTATAGTTAATACTTTGTGATAAGCGCAGTACAATAACAGAAAGAAGGTTGGATATAATTCAGCGTGGTAAACAAAGCGAACTAAATAGTTCTAATCTGAATTCTGTGAGGTTTAGTGTTATAGAAGTCGCCCTAGTGCTAAGGTAAATTATCTACTGGCGGATTCCGTTCTAAACATAACTTGCAAGCTGTGTGATTGTTGCAATATTAATATGTTTTGAAACCGTTCAACAAATTTCACTTATGTTGTTTTTATCGAAAGCAATTGAGTTGTTGCGTGTATGTTTATTACACATTTACTTCATGGCTCCCTTTTACTTTTTGGCGAAGTGGCGGGTAATCTTTCTTTGCAATGTATGTAATTACAGATTCTGAGTGTCATTTGTTCATTTGTACAGTATTACTTGTTTAAGGAAAATATTAGGAAATTTTTGAAATAATTTTGGTCCTTGTTTTCACAGATTTCTTGAATAAGCTTTGAACAAGTTTAAAGTTAACAATTTTAGCGAATTTTAGTTCTTTTTCAGTAATTCCTGAATTTGAGTATAATTTGACTACTAGTACAGCATTGATCGTATAGGGAACATTTTATAAAACTTTTAGTTTTTTTGGCGCTGATCCGCATTAACTGACCAGCTCTATTTCAGCTTTAAAATTTGTTAAAAATTTCATCGAATTTTAGTAATACGTTTACAGCTTGTTTTGAGAAAAAATAAATTTTGTATTCATTCCAGACAAATATTTGGTGGCAGCGCCTACTATATACTAAAAACTAACATTTAACTAATATATGCTTTGTAGAAACCACCGTCTTGAATAAAAACTGTTGGGGTTGCACATACATTACTTCATTCGAAATTTTTTCGTATGTCAAAGAACCGTAAAATAAAATCTTTCAACATATTGCTTTACTACAGTTTGAATGTGTCTTAGGGAAATTGAAGCCGCTTGACGGTGTCGTGCATACTCCATTGAATTCTCATTTATAAGTTAAAATCAGTATTTCACTCTGTTTCTGTAGTGTACCTATGTATTTCTCATATTCGCATTGTTCTTGTTTTGATTTACGAGTTTTGTTTGAGTAACGAATCTGAAACTAAAATACTTATGTAAAATTCTGTGGCTTAAGACAAACGTTTTTATTCCGTGTATGAGCGGGCCAGGCATTATTCGAGTTAAATATAACGGTAGCTGGAATTTCGTCACTTGCTGGATTATACATAGTTATTTTAAAAACAATTGCCCTTGACGCCCTTGGGAAAGAAAACATTCAGCTAATATCAAAACCTGCTGGTCTTGGAAGCCGCATAATGCTAAATGTATTTAAACAATTTTTCTCATGAATCATATATTTTCTTAATATTATTAAAATTAAATTTTACCGGGCATTTGTAATTTTGCCAGCATCATGTCGTGCCTTACAGATGGTATAGTGTTTCAAAATGCCGATTATGAATACCTTTGTACCAAAAATGTCTGAATGAAAATTTGTACTAGAAGCCTGAAATTTAGGGTACCAGTTACAGGTCATAATTTACACTAGTTTGGACTATATAAATTAAAACAACACACAAAAATATTGAGGACGAAATTTCAACACAGAACAGTAAAGTTTTAGGCATGAAAGGAATCCCCAAAAGCTAAGTGAACATTTAAAATATTAGCATACTATGCTTCATTGAATTAATAATAATTTATTGGTTATCTGTATTGATGGGTTTATTCATTACAGTCTTTAGCTTATATATATCAATTTCTCAGCCCATCTCAGCCCAACTGTTGTATGTTTGTGACATTATTTCCGTTCGGCGCTAAAAAAGATTTGATATTTATCACGTTAAAGGCTTAGCGTTTGTAATGAACACAAAGTGTCACCCAGCGATTTACACCATTGCCAACCAAATGAACGGAACCTTGCTTCCCAACAACGGAAATTGAAAATAGCTTTTTAGAGCATTTTACCATTGTCATCAGCTCTATAGGTATGATTATTACAGTCTAGCTTGCTTTCAAAACGTGATTGTTCTGCGTCAGACGATTTTCAACTCTGGACTTTTCTTTCACTTCGGAAATAAAAAAAGAATTGATATATCTACCGAAATTATGCTGGAAAATATGAGAAACAAACAGAATATTATAAATTCATCAGGGTAAAAATGTAATATTCAATATCTTGTACGTTTAATTATTTCAGTGACCACTACTGACTTATTACATAAGGTTTTTATGTACGCCAATGGAAGAAAAACACGATAAACTGATGATTTGCTGGAACTGTTGGTTTTGTGATATTATTACAACCAAAATTCTATGGCAAGAATCCCGTAATTCATAAAACATTTGATTCGCATATAATCTATATTATCAACAACGGCACTACATTAGCTTTAAGGGAAAAATCACTGATTATCTGCTGTAGTTGCAAAACTAGATGGCGCGTGCTTTACATACCAAAGCTACTACGTATTGCTGATCCCATACAGCTATCGGTTGAACAAGGCGAAAGTTAAAATTTGTAGCAGAGGCACTTTAATAACTCCAACTATTTGATACGCTATTTTATTCCAACTTGATATTAAATCTATTTTTATACAACACAAATATAAATACACTACGAAAATTCAACCAGCAAAATTAGTTGAATCATTGTCAGAGTATTACGTTATAATATCAGCATTTTTTTCATTTTGGCTTCAAACGATAGATTTAAGTTTCTGGTTTATAGTTTGAAAGAAGTATTAAATAGAGATGAATGCAACAACGGTAAAGGTAACCCTGTCGGGGGTTACGTTATACCATTAGAAAAAGAACAGCTTATGGCTAGGGATTCAAAGGGTGCTGCTTAAGTCACCTTCACATTGGTCGATCCGATCCGAACCGATCCGACCCGATCCAAATCGCACGCGTATTTTATACAGAGTGTGTACGCTGTATCCGATCCGATCCGAAATAGTATGCTCATTTTTTCGGATTCGATTCGGATGAAGTACTGCGAAAAATAAATACATATACATACACACGAACATGATAACTATAAAAATTCGGGCCAACTTAACCCTGAGGATCGCTAATCAAATGCAGGACATTCCGTTCGCGCTAAGGTCCTTATATGAGACACACACTAAGCCTAAGACTAACTCTGGGGGCTATGCCCACCGAACTTCCCCCCACTAAGATGTTCCTTTTTCCATCATAATAACATAACGCCCTCAGGATTACTGCAGCCATAATTCGAATCGGAAGCAATGCGCACACAATCCGGCTCGGGTCGTATCGAATCGGTTCGGGTCGTATAGGATGAAATGTGAACAGGGCCGCAACGTATGTCTCATATGAGAACCTAAGTTTGGACTAAGGCTTAGCCTTAGTATAACGAGAACGGCTTGACATGCACTTCAGTTAGGCTTCTCAAAGTTTCATTCGGGTTTTCATCGGACGTAAGGGCTGCGCTGTCTACATACCTTTAGTAAGAATCGGCATGAGGAGTGAAGACCCGCGTTAGCGGAAGGCTAGTGCAGCAACCGGTTCAGCCGCACACCTGGTTTCACATCTGTAAACACTCACAAATATTATTTATATAGTTAATTTATTTAGAGATACAATATTACTACTATTATTAATTTTATATGTTTCTTTATATAACTTTAAGCCAATATTTGAAAGTATTATATACTTATTTTATAGACAACTATGAAGACTTGACATGCTTAGGGCAGTTGAGTTTTAGTTAGATCATACCATTGGTATTTCGTGATGCAGATTGATCAGTTTCACTCGCCCATGAGATGTCGGGTGCTCAATATGTTTTGTTTTGAATTTTTTAATAATTTAGCTATATGTTAATGCATGAGTCTGGTTTAAGTGCGTAGATCGAGGTTGTTTTTCGTCAAAAATCACGAATTGAATCGTGCAAAAATTAGCATTCCTAATTCTTCTATTGGTGTTAAAAATCCTGCGAAGGCGAACAGAACCATTGTTACATACGGACGGAATTTGCATTCGCGTACATTTCCAATTACACCTTTGCGGGCTTTCATCAAATGACATACCGGAACGCACAACTGTGTTGTCGGTCTAAGGGTGTACCGAGTGTACATTCAAAAAACAAGATTATGAACAAGATTACAATTGAACACGGTCACCGATTGCGGACATGTGGCTCAATTTACCATTCAGGACCTCCAAATACCTGAGACACCGCATATCACCCTGCTGTATACAGCCAGAATTTTCATATATATGCATATACTACCCAGTAAAAGCTATTGTATGTCTCTTATTGACAAAAATAAATAAATGCTGCCTTAACATTACACAGAAGTGTTGTTTTGTTTTAACACACAAATTTGACTCAGTTAATGTCTCGAACACAAAATATGACATCTGGTTGATGTGTCAAAGGTCACGCTAAATTGGTTCCCAAAAATGTCGCTTTATTTTCTTTCTTTTCCGCTAGACACCGCGGTATCAAAAGCAGCCACCGAATTCGAGCGTTGAGTTTTTGGATTTAGTGCTTACAAAATACCATATTTTGGTTCTCTAATATTCCACGCATTGCGTGTTAGCTTTGGTCGTTGGCATAATTTAAATGGCGACTCTCCTGCCTGGGTAATTTTTTATTATATGAATGTATAAAACTGTGAACATAGACAAATATGTACCTTGATGTAATGGATACTACGCTAAGCTGGTTGCTTTTCAAGCTATATGGTGCTACATTCCTCACTGCTGTTTCCGCTGATATTATGTTTAGTCTAAAATATGTTTAAATATATATGTAAGATTAATCTATATTAAAAAGCAGTGACTCCTTAAAGGAAAAACGTACTATTTGCCCTATTTCCAAACATTACTGATTATGACCGATGGAGCTAAGGTAGATTTCCAAGTTCACCTATTGTCGTTTATAGCTAAATTATGCCAATGATAAAACGATTTTATTACAAAAAATTAAATTAATTATAAAATCTTATTTTTTTCTGCGAGAAATAGTAACGTCTTGTTCCAGCGAGTGATCCCTGTCTGCAAGTTTTCATATCGTCACTAAAATTTTCTGACAGGTAGCAGAAATTCTTACCAAATGGAATCTTTGACGAAATAATACAACTGCAATTGTGTACGCTATACCAAGTACCACGATAGTTGTGTGGCCGTTTATGAATATCACAATTATGACATGTTAGTTGGTAAACAGAATTTATCTCAAATATATTATACCATTTCTCTGTAGTTTGGGCATTGGCACCAGATAGAGACAGCTGCTGCAATTATATTTTTTTATTAGGTTCTTCACAGGGAAACTTGGAATTTCAATGTATTTGAAAGTTTAAAATGCTCGGAGAAATCGCGGGATACTACAATGTAATAAGTTGCGACATAATGCGCTATGTGTTAAGAACAGCACTATGTTTAAAATTTTAACTGTAAATAGCTAGTCGCCTATAAATACTAAATTGATCTGCTTCATTTGATCTGATCACTGAAAACAAGCGAACTAACTGTACGGAAGTTAGACGTAGTAATTGTGCTATTGACTTATTCTTCTCCAAAATATATATAATGTTCCATCTTATACGAGCGTTGAAATCTTTAATTCCTTTATATATGATGTCCTTGAAGTTTACGCCATGTCTAAAGCGTAGCCAACTCGGTCCACCAATTACCGAGTCAGTGCCAATAAACGCGAAAGCTATTTGTGCTCCAAAATTTTGTGTATGTTGTTGTGGGCCTTATCTAGAATTGAAAATTCCAATTCGGTTGAAGATAATACAATGCCTACATGACCCTAACGCAAATGCTCAAAATTTTACTGACTTAAAATAAACCCAGTGTCAATTTTATCAATTTATAGTGTTTTAACTCTAAACAACTATTATATATTTTTGGGTCCGAAATAAGAAATTACTATACCCACTGCTCGCCTAAATTAGCGCTGACACATCTAGATAGTTATACTTTTATATAAGCTGCTTAATTGTATACTGAAAAAATTAGCCACATCGACCAATTTGTTCTTGAATTACAGATATCTCATAAAATTATGCATTTAAAATATTCTTGCATAACTAAAGAACTTTGTCTTTAACTAGTGTAGCTCGAGAAGTGGCGTTATCGGTGTAATCTGTTATACATTTATATATTTCCTGTTGAACAAGACAAGATTTTGTCACATTTTTCTAAAAATATGCAGTGCTATTTTAATTTCTGGAAACAGTTGACACATCTTGCAGTTTGTACTCTCTTCTGTTTGTAAAATGCCACAGTAACAGAACTATTTGTGAAAAGTGAACACCAAATAGGCTCAAGCATTTAATGACTGTATTTACCTGTTGGCCAAAGCTATCACACATATTTATAGAGTATTTATCAAGGCTTATATAACTAGATTGATTACAATACGCTCCAGTAGGATCGGTTTATCCATTAGGATTGCGTTTCAGGAACCGAACAGTTATAACTTTAACGTTTGGTAAATTTTAACAAGATTTGCAAATTTCTGATCTAATTTAAAATATCGAGTCTTGAAAGTAGCGTTGAACTGATTTCAACATGTCGTAACTTTTGTGGCACTTCGCCGGTAATTTGTTGAAGTGTAGATATTTCCATATGATGTATGGTGGTCAGCAGGAACAATTTACATGCGTAAATTTATTTTCAAACTTAAAATACTCATCTATAATGTATATAATTTATAAAAGACAGAGTATAAATAATTTATAGAAAAAATCTAAATTGCGTATAGTATATCTATTTATCTTTATATAATCAAAATTCTTCACGTAAATTTTTAAGCCATGTAAATGTATAATAGATTCAGTGCCGACCTTAGCAGGTGAGGGGCCTTTCCGACATTGAGGTCAGAGGCCCCTAAGGCTCAGCACCTCCTCCCCCAAATATATGATGCAGAAATTTCGGGAAAAATTGCAACAAATAGGACAAAATTGTGGGAAATTAAAGCAAACATGGGAAAGATTCAACAAATTTCAATGCTTTTTTCAGGACACAAATTCAAATGTTCGTCTGTTCGAAATGATTAAAATTTTAAAAAATGTGAAATGCCCTCCACCCCGATTCTTGGGAGGGCGGAGAGGTGGGGTACGGGGGTACTAACGGAATAGATGATTATAAATACATGTATACATAACCAAACATTAATATCTAATGCATGTATATACAACATATATATTCTTATTATTCGCAGGAAATACATAATGCATGCATGCGATATATTGTATTATACAATACTGTACACACAGTAAACGTCATGTTATAGTATGTGCTATATATAGTACAATATACACAATACAAACTCTCGATGATAATCGGCTCTGCTAAGTATGTGATTCTGTTCAGCTTTTAACTGTTTTCGGCCGCGGTGCGTCGCGGTCATCTGTGGTCTCATAGCTCCCCTCCCTTCGGTTTATGACCCACTTGGCCGGTCTTAAACATAACTAACCCACCCGTTGTCTTAAAGCACCGAATCTAGGCCTCTTCTTCCCGGGTTCTTGGACCACCACTATCCACTTCACCCATATTCGTGTATCACAAAATTATAAACCCTATCTATGATCTCAGGTTCATCTATGATCTTCAGTTTAGTGCACCAAAGCCCAACGGTAGCCGAGAATATATAATAATACTTATACACATTGCATCCGCGACAGCACCGGATAAATAATATGTTGTGACTAAGGTGTGCGCACCTGCTTACCGCTCTTGTGGCATGCCATTCGCGCACATTATAAGAATAAATCCTATATGTAACTATTTTTAGGGTCGAACCGGACCAAAAACATAAAGTTGTTGACCCGGTGACCCGGATAAAACAGCAACTCGGATAGGCGCGACCTATCTATTGGTTTATATAAAATAAAAGTAAAACCATTTGTCTTTCTGATGTCCCATCTGCCACTAACAGCTGACATGTTTGATTACTTAGGTCAATTTGTGTGTAAAATACTAGTAGCAGCAACGTCAGTAAGCAGTGAGACAGTACAAGTTGATCGTTGGAAGTTTGTCTTTGGTTCGCGGGTGTTTCAAATCGAAAGAGACATGACGAAATGCGGCCACCCATTTTTATGATGATGCGAATGGACCGCTGCAAAATCTAAACGAACGGACGAACGAACCAACCCCATCGACGATATTTACGCTAACTAAACTGAGACGGCACGAGATGAAACAAACTTTATCTTAAAGAAATAATAATAGAGGGAGAAAACAGATGCGATCGGGCTGCATTTCGCACAAAAAGTTTCCACGAAAAAATGCTGGTTCTATCTGGTCGCGGCGACGAGCATAGCTGAATGGAATTATTTTTTGGTGTGGCTCCGAATACAGAACAGCGAGCGTTCTTTGTCACTACGGCAATAACTGTTGAGCCAATTGTGACTGCAAGATTGTTATAGCAGCATTATGCAGAAAATAGTTTTAGTTTACTATTTCAAACTTTAAAAAATGATATACATGCATTTGATGGTTAATCACACAATAATTGTTTTTCGAAATAGTAAAGCTAATACAAAGCATTACAAGTACTGTTATATTAGAGTGCGCTTATAATGTATCTCCTTATAGTGGCTATGTTTTTACAGCGAAATCTCCCGTTGGCACATGCCAAATTGTTTAAACCTAAAATATAATAGAGGTTGATATAAAAAATGTGTCTTTGTAGTGAATATTTTGTTTCGATCAAAACATTTTCGCGCAATGTACATGCATATATACTTGTACATCGATATATACACATAAGATTTTGTATCATTGATTAACAGTAGCATGTGATGGATTCTGTGTCAGGGACGGTGAGGCTTACAGCTCTTTCGGATATAAATTGCCAAAAGTAAACTAACACTTATTCTTATAAATAATACTATACATCACTTGTCTTAATACAATTTGACAATAGTTGATGATAACATCAACAATAAAAATAAGATACGAGTAAAGATACATAAATTTGTGTTTTTAGGCCTCAGTTTCAAAAAATTTTATCCATTATACATAAATCCTGTGGGTAAATACGAAAATTTTTTTATTTACTAGAAATAGCCGATAGAGGAAGGATTCGGAAATCGTATTACATCAGAAAATGTTATGTAACTAAATTGGGAAAACAACTATAAAAATAATTATTTCACAAATTATGCCACAAGTAAAAGTTCGAGAAGCTTCGTCTGGGACGTGTCTTTTTGTCCTATTTCTTTGGTCAATTAAACAAATTTATTAATAGCTGATCGGTCCTAACAACTTGAGAGATTAGTGATCTATTATACTTAACAACAGCTTAAAGCTCATATATATAATGGCATTAGGCATAACGGGCAAATTTTAAAAGTTTTGAGTATTGAGTTTCAAACAAAGTTTAAAGCTAATACAAGGATCACGCGCCAGAAGCTAGCTTTTGACACTGTTTAAAAGAGTTTTGCAGCCTCCGTGCGAATGGTATATTCGTGAAGCTAAAATACTTAGCAATAAATTCAACTCACAAACCAAGGATATGATTGGTTGTTAATGTAATATAACCTGTAGGCAAGTATATAATTTTTATTCTTCTACCATCGGCATTCGTCGTTTAGCAAACGCGAACCTAGGCTCCATGACGTACGGACACAGTTTGTTTAAACGACTATTTGCCGTTTGTTCTCGTTGATTAAATAACATACTGAGTCACATAGCATAGGCTGCAATAATTGGAGTGTGTTAAGGTATTGCAATCGGGTTTTCAAGCGTACGCGGCCGGTGCACACGCAGTGCTGTATCACAAATCGTATCTTTGTACATAAAATAGGATCTATCGCAAGTATCGGATGTCAAATTATGAAATGTCTTGACAGAAGAACAAACCAGTTTACGCGCCTAAAATGGATTCACGCATCACTCATGTAAAGCAAAACAATTATATATATAGCCTTAATATTAAAATTTATTATCCCGTCTTATATTTCCTGGTAAAACCGGTTGATTGAGCGATGTACAATCTAAGGCTACATGCACTGTAAATATTGGTTAGAAATAAGTGTACTAACAGACCACGTTACGTCCGATGACAGCAAATTTATCACGATCTTGGCCTAAAAAATTTGCTGTTCAAGACCCGCTCTACGGTAGATAATGGCCCATAAAAATGATTAAATGTGAACGGACACGCTAAATTTTAAACGCACACTATCGAAAACTACAAAGAAACAGCAATCAGGCTTATGCTGATTCATAGCAATTTACGAATTGCAAGTTACACAAAGCCAGTACTTTTTATTAAAACACAATTTGCCCTGACTTCTACATCTGCACTTTTATAGAGAAGGTATATTAGCTGAAGCAAGTGTCTGTCACAATATATTAATAATTCCTACATGACATGCGATCTTATCTACAAGTTATGCTTTGAGTACAGATTCTGAGTTCATAAACTAGAGATATGAATCAAATTTTTTGCTGGATCAATGTATGGTATATATTCAAAAAGGTAAAACCAACTATTCGGCATTGTGCAACAATAACATTCCATTTACTTGTGCGTGTGCTTAGTGGTTTTATTATTTGAATTTCAGGTTAGCTTCAAATTTGGAAAAGTTTATGTTTACCTACCTTTTACATTAGCACTACATAATTGTATATTTCGCAAATTGGAAAACAACGAAAGGCTATATTTCTGAAGCTGCTGATGAGTTCTATTTTTTGCAAACATGCACACAAAACATTATGCTGCGTCTACGTTACAAAGGATCCAACATGTGGAAGGTTTGTGTATCCGATACATGATAAGTTTACGGCAGGATATTCCATTCAAATGGTAAAATAAAGAGTGCCTTAGAAAAGAATATGACACTTCCCTGCACTCTGTTGGAAACTCGTGTTGGATGACAAAGGCATTTTCTGATTGACTCCCGGATTTCTGGGGGGTCGTCTGCTAAGAACCCCCACGTTTTGTGGGGGGGTGGGATAGCTCAGGCCCCTCTTTTGGGGGAGTAGATCGGACCCCCAGTTTTGACGGGCGTCGGTTGCACCGGAAGCTGCTTTTAAGCCGATGCCCCCAAAACTGGGGGACGACAAACCCTCCACAAAATGAGGCGGGTCCGAACTACCCCTCTCCACAAAGCATGGGAATCTGTGCATGGCCACCCCACTCCTAGAAATGAGAGGGATGGGGGTGAGGCCGAAAACGCCCGTGTCATCCAACAATGGTTTAGATTAGAGTGTAGGGAAGTGTGGTACTCTTCTCCAATGTACTATGCGTATCAAGCCTATAGGAATATCACAGTGCGTTTAGCGCTGTCCGCCTTTATTTCGTGGGTGTACCGTTTATCTTTCTCCCCTACGTTTCAGGGCGGACAACGGGAAGTACATTCTGTGTTTCTTGAGGGACAAATTGTCCTCTTTGATGCTATGGGAGACATTTTATCCCTCTTGATGTTGTGTGGAAACATTTTCTCCATCCCCTTAATTTGGTGAGGAGACAGTGTCTATTTTAGTTATTTTCCGTGAAATATAGATGGTCTAGCGCCGGAGGAGTATCAACCAATCGTGGCCGTAACGACGGACTTGATTAGCCAGCCTTGGCTGTGGTTACATTTTGAGCCGAGGTAGGCGGAAAAATCATCGCAGCAGTCTGGTTGGAATTTAATAACCCAAAGCAGATTTGTTATGTCACAAGAATCCACAATAAAAGTTTATAGATGAGTACGATACTCGCTCAAATTCACACATTCTAACACTGATATAGTTAGTACTGAAGTATGCTCTTGTCGTTTTTGTACTTACGCACTGTTATGGCTGTTTTAAAAACCCAAACATTTTAAAGATTTGTTGAGAATCATTTTGCGCTAATAGCAACGATATCTTGGTTACTCTTTATTTTATCCTTATTTTCGCGCTTCCCGAATAATTTTGAAGCTAACGTGAAGTTTGAGATGTGATGACGATATGTTGTCGTTTATCTATCCAAATGTCATGAGAAATGTTTCTCATATCACTTTTTTATTTCCTATTCTTGATTTAATAGAACTAAGCAAAATACAAAAAGTTGAGATCGTGTAGAATATATAAAATGTTGCTGGATTTTGGCGATGGGTTAAAATTACAGACACCCTAATTCGAATCATGGTTGTGAGAAACTAATGCTGGCTTCAGTTGCCGTTTTTGCTTTGTTTCGATCTTTTCAAAAATAGTTCGTCTGAAATTATAAACACTAAACACATACATCTATTGAGACAATGGAGACAGGAGCCTTTCAGAGGACGTAGATGAGCGCTCATCACATCGGACAGCCAGCAATGGGGATTGTGAATCAACCAGGGTTTGGTCATGCGCTGTAGTTGGGACACGTTACGAAAATCAATATAGAAAAATGAAAATTTCAGCGGTATAGGGCCGAGCGGCGCTGGCCTCTGTTTTCCCAACATTTGGGTCCGGACGAACTCCAGAGTGGTATGGAGTGACAATTGGCCTCACGCATTCCTTTTCGCGTTTATGATGCTAAATTTACAAATCCCGGAGGGACGAAAAGGTGAGTCATCCCTCCCGGTTTGAACCCAAGATCTTGCTGTCGTAAGCTATATGCTCTCTCGCCTGAGCCACTGGCCACTAATGATATATTTTGTATATGTTGATATATAATAGGTATTAGCGTAATGAAACTGAATTTAATGTAAAATGCAGCAACTGATGAAGAAGTAGATGATTTTTTCATTATAAAAATGGTGTTGACTGGTGTCAAATAATCGTTTAACATTACACGAAACGCAAACTAATTCAGGACATAAAAGGATTCAGACTATCAGGTATGTATCATATCATTACTAGCAATGTGCTCATAATGTAACCTATTCAGTGGTCACCCTGCGTTATACTGCAGTAACGAACCACTTAAATCATTCTATTAAATAACAAAACAGTCATAACAAGTTTGAGTGAATGGATTTCATGATATTCGTTTACATCAAGAGTCTATTTATAAATATTGCGTAGAAAAGAATGACATTATGACATACTCATGTACTTTAGCTTGTCCGATAATGTGGTCGTTTTTCTGTCTGCCACAGGCATGACTGTGTGACAGCTTCAAGGCTTTCCGGGGTGGCGGTTTCGTCCTCTGCCCAAATAAATGGCAATTCCCTAGATTCCCTTGGTTGAGCCTGCGTTTCATTACCCTAATGAACCCGGGTAGTCTATGGCCTTAAAGAAGTTTCGGGTAGAAAAATCCGACCTACTAAAAGCCTTGTGGACACTTCCTGACATCAAACGGTGGATAGGACGAAAAATTACCAGGTCATCTGATCCGGTGGACTTCCTTTGTGCAATCGAGTGTCACACTCGTCCAGAAATTCTGTACAATGCACTCTCGATTGCAGCGACTGAGATCTGGAAAGTAATGCCCGGGCTAACAAAAGCGACTAGTATTTCTGGAAATCAACTCGGCTGTGCAAAACTATTATGGAAATTATACCATTGATTGGCTATCATAGTTTCCAACATATTTAGCAATAAACAATAACAAACTAATTTGAAAATGGCAGCCAGAAACTTACGGGCCGTGCTGCAGTAATAGTAAACGCCCGACATAGTAAAAGCCATAATTATTACCGTCGGATTTACGCAGGAAGTATACCAGCCATTAATTGTTGCTGCGCTGTTGCGTAACCTTTGAGCAAACTAGACACCTAATGCAGCAATAGTTATAATTTTTTCAGTGGTTGAACAAACTGAAAAGACGTGTAGGCTAAGATATAAAGGGTGACAACAAACGTCGTTCCAAAACTGTGGTGGTTTTGTAACGGTTTCGTTGGCTGTAACCGCGAAATTGTGGTACTTAGTTTTTCGTGTCTTATTTCTGTCACGTTAGTAATATTTATCGAATTGGTAAGACTACAATATCTGCAGCGTTGCAAACCTTTATGATACACTCGCGCCACAATTCAAATGACATGCAATTTAATGCAGGACACGTTTCTTAAATCGATGCCGAGTGATTTACAGCGCGGTCCCGTCCTAGCAACTATCGCAAGGTAGGTGGTCAATTATCGCAAGCGCCTATATCTTTACATTTGGAGTCGTTTTTGTTAACAAGCAGATGATGCTTTTAACATATAACATCACTACGATACGAAGATGATACTAAGAAGAAGCGAGTGAAATCTTTCCGATGTCATTTATGTATTAACGTGAATTGATAAACGATGAATTCATATCTCAAAGTCGAGGCTACGTAGGTTCACAAATATTAGCGAGCAGAACCATAGAAGCAAAAATCGACATATAACAAGTTTCAGGTTCAAGATGTGACCCCAAAATTGTATTAACTGAACGGTCCGAGCGAAGAACCTAGTTCATGGGGTAGCCGTCAGGTATGTTTCCCAGTTAAATTCAAGTAGTGCAGGCCAATTTGAAGGGATGCATAATTTCTTATATTTATATTAGCAGTAGTTGTAGCACAGCTATCGTGCGTTAAATGATTTGTACGCACGGTTGTGACGAGTTCAGACGAGTGCGTCAGCAGGAGTTTGAACTTAGTGAAACAACGCAACCGTGCGTAAAAATCACTTGACGCACGTCTCGCTGTGCTACAACTGACTTGTAATGCAGCTAATTTAGCTAACCGTGCGTTAAGTCAATTTGATTAACGGCTTCAAAGCTGTGTTACAATGATACATTATATAAAATTTACACAGCTTTTGCAAAAATCAAAAATCTGAGAAAATATTTACAATATGACAATTGGTAAGCGGAGGAAACACATTCAATTCTTACATATACAGATGTTTGTTACAAATGAAAAGACACTCTTCAATTTAAAAATATTTTAGCCACTGCTTTCTCAACCGTTTGCTCAAGGACGGGGGCCAACTAAATCTTAGGGGCGCCTTATGTACCTGGTAGCCATACTCAAGCTTTGGATTTTTCTTCATTGTCTAGAGTTTGTGTCACGCTAACAGTTGATTCTTTGCAAGGACCCCACTCCCATTGCAAAATTATCCAAATTATATAAATTTTTATTATAATTATAATATTTATAGCAGACACCAATCGGTTTATTATAATATTATCTCTATATAAAGTGAATACGGGTTATAATTTAATATGTAATAATCGTATACTTTAGCAGTAATACTTGGCTAAATTGCCTATTTTTCCATTATATACTTACACTAAAATATGCGCTACAATGCAATGTCGAGCTTATAGATAGAAGCATTTTGTACTATCATTTATTTGCTCAGTAAAGTATTAAATATTTTGCTTATACAACGAGATATCAGGATAGGTAATCAATGTAATGAAATGTTAAAGAAAAAGACTTGCTGCGGAAATTTAAAGAAAAAATTTAGCTTACTTAATAAAAGTGAAGTAAATCATTAACTAATAATATCTATTTTTGTGCAAAAATCAGTTTCTAAGTATGAAAATAACTTTTACCAAGTGCGATTATGACATACCAACAGCAACCTTCAGGCAGTGGCGGCAGTAGTCATATTGAAATCAGCAAGCCTTCTTCAAAACGTCAATCGCGTTTAGTCTATCAAGACCGACGGATACTACTTAACAAATGGGGCCGTGGGCTTGGAGCGTACTATGGCGGTGGTGGCGGTAACGGAATCGCAACTGGGAGTGTAAAATCGATCATTTTAGATGATTACGATTTTACCGACCCATATCGATACATTACCGGAGAACGCTCATCGGTTGTTATATCAGGCACGAAAACGCCAACGCGGCAGATAGTGCCATCTACTTCGCACGATAGTCCGCGGTTTAGGGGAAACAATGAAAATACTACGGCACTGCCACCACTTACGAACTGGATGACAGCTGGATGTTGTTTAAAAATGTCACTTCCAAATATTTGGAATGCAGAGGGCTCGGATGGAGGTAGAACGACAGTAGTCGGTAAAATTCGAGATACCCCAAGCAGTCAGCGCGGTAAGTTTTCTTAACATATATTATCACTATTTCAGAGCTTTCAACTAACTATGTCTGAATTTAATATACACGCATTGTTATTCATCTATAGCATATTGCTGTTCACCTTTTGACGCTAACATGAACATTTTGTTCCAAAACAGACAATTCTTGTTAATCAACCGTTCCTTTATCTAACCAACTTAGTACTAAGAAAACCCCAAAATCTTCAGTCGGTTGTGTTTAAAACGATACAAACTCCGGAACAGCAGAATTTATAATCTAAGCTATCGCAAAGCAACAAGTTTGAAGATTATGCAATGTTGAGGTTTGTCCTACATCCAGTAGATGGAAAATCGTTAATTTTGAATATTTCAGTTAATACAGTTAAAGTTAATACAGTCATAATTTTGGTACAGTCATAGTCGAAAAAATTATCATAAAACATAGCAGAAATATAAATTTAGTGAACCGACTCATCAAGCTGAGTCGAATGGTGCCAGAATTACCACAGTATTTACAATATTGATGATTTTTCAATATGAAGGCGTTTCATGAAAGACCATACAATTGTATTTTAGGGTTTCCGTTAGCCGTAGAACAAAGAAAAAATGAAGTTAAAACTAAAACAAATTTTGAATAAAAAATTGTGGAAATGTGTTAATTCTGGTTGAAGTTTTACGAAGCGTTAATTGTCAGCCATGTTAACGACTATAAAAAGTATCTTATTATTAACTAATTTAACAAAGTATTGTATAAAATGCACTACTTTTTATTTATAGACCATGTTGATTTTTCTTTATATATATTTCAAATTAAATTATATTTTAGCAACAAGGCTCACACTAGCTTCAATAAATACAGGTAATATATCGATATATATGTAATGGTTGCTTTATTAAGCTTTTTTATCAAGCATAACAGCACGCTCAGTTTATTGACATCAACCCGCATATGTAGCTGAACTACAACTGGTGAAATTTTGCAAATAATACCGTGTGAAACTTTATTTGAATTTTGGTACTCAGGTTTAAAACCAGTGTGAAGTTCCAAAACGACCCACGCTAAACAAAACCTTAAAACAAATGTTTACTTTACGGGGAATTCATATGTGAAAAGTTTATGAGGTATCAAATGTGCGAAGATGAAATGGTTAATGCGGGATAAATAAAGATGTGTTCAGCAGGATTGTAGCAAGTAATCCTATGAGTTGGAAACACATCCAGCATGGTGGTCTGATAGAGACATTGCTTGGGACGATAAAGAAATTTTTATTGTATCTACATTTCGCAATAAGAGGAAGTATTATAGGTAATTTTGTAAGGACTAGACGAACGAAAATGTTACTACAATACTATTTTGATTGTATATATATATATGGATTCACTATGAGCACACTTTATTACACTATATATACATGACCGCGCCCCGAAGTCTTATGGTGATAGCGGGGGCTACGAGGGAGGCAAGGGATCAGGCGGGGAGGAAGGTCGCCAGCGGGATAATTTTTCGAATTTTTTTGGAACTCATATTTTCAAAATTTTCTAGCATTGAACTTATTTTTGTAAACCACAAAATTTAAATTAAATTGCGCTAAGTTTTTTAAATTTTTTCCAATTTCGCCCAATTTTTGCTCATTTCTGCCCGATTTTTGGCTTAGTATAGAGAAAATTTTCTGCAGGGATTTGGAGGGGGGGTAGGGGAGACGGAGGCGTGTGCGTGGTATGGAAGGGGAGTCAGGCGGGTGAGCGTGGAGCCTCATGGATCAGGGTACCACCCGGGGAGATCGGAGGAGCCTCAGGGGGCATAATCCATCCTTGTGTTCCCTATGCACATGTATCACTGTAGTTATGCTGCTTCACAATAACAGATTGAGTTACAACTTTAATTAATTTACATACAATTAGTAGTCGAAGCTTGCATTATGTAAACTATCGGAGTTCAAGATCCGTCCGATTCGGTGAGATAGATGGTCCTGACGGTTGCGGAAGTGCATGGTAGACGGTAGGTCAGAGGTAGCCGAAAATTTTTCCCAATGTTTTAACACAATATTCTCCATTTTTCCCAATTTATCCTTGGGGGCGTGTGGGCTGGGGATTATAGTGCAGTGGGCTGGCTTGAGAATTCGGAGGCTCAGGGCTAATTATTTTCGAGTTTATAGTCTGTAAGTGATGTGATTCACTGGGATGCGTGTTGTCTAATTTATTCAGTTTATTTTACGTGTTATTTTTATTTTTCAAAAGTGTTAGTTATTGTGTATAATACATGACATTTTCATTTCTATGTATGTAAGCGGCTAAGCTTGTTCCTTGCGAACATACAAAAGTAAACATAATTATGTATATTTTCTGAGCTACCACATTGATAACAGAAAACTTAAATTCGACAAAAACCGATTAAAATTTTCTAGTTCCTCAACACAAAAATGTCATGTCTGTATGTCCAACTAACATAAAAATAACATATGCAACTAAAAAATTATTTTCTGTATTAAATGCCATAGTATAAAATGTGTAAAATTATAAAAAAGTTTTTAAAATTTGATAAATTTGTAATATATTAAAGATTTCATGATGGTTTTCTGAGAACATTACGCGATTCTTGGGTTGATGTGCTTTGCTGAAGATTTATAGACGTGCTATACGTGCTCTACAATATTGATAGTTGTACACAACTAGTACAACTATCAATATTCATGAGTACAAAGTTATCAGGCCTTGGCGACATTGATTATCTTGGTGCGTCGACCATTAACATTATGTAGGTTAGTTAAATTAAACAATTTTGTTACAAATCCTACCAACAACGGAATATATTGGGAGTGCATGAGAATATACATACTTTTTTGGACAGCATAGATTAATAGTAAATTGTTCACGTCAACATCCCTCAAAATGTTAATGTTTATATTGATAGTTTGACAATCGGTAAACCAGTTGAAAAAGCAAAACTCTTGGGTATTAATTTTTGATTTAGCTATTGATAACTAAGTTTCGAACAAATCGTCCAATTTGGCTCAAATTTGCACTAGATGTGCGTATTATCGCTCTATTCGTACCGTACTCCGTCTTCTAGAATTGCACCGGTATCGTTCGGCAGTTCTTAAGGTGCGACTTATGCTAGTTATCCTATTCCTGACTGCCGTTGCACCTTTGTGCACTAAATTCGCAAAATGTACCATTTTGTATCAAAACGACAACATTATAGAAAAGCAGATAACCCAAATCGTTTATTTTGTAGTCAACATGTAGTCCCTTTTGCTACTTTTAACTATGTCGAAGCTAAGAGTGCGACGGTATCAATTCAAAAAGTGAATTTCTGTTCGGTTATTATTTTAATATTATCCGTGCATTTTTACTCCATAGCTGGGTTTCAGGATCTATTCAGTATTCGTTTTTTTCGTTTCCAAATAACATCAAATACGGCTCAATGTTCATAGCAGTTGGGATACGCCGACGCAGGTGCTAGTATAAATAATGCCACGGGCGCTTCTAGTACTTCAAACTGTCCTTAGGTCATAGATGTCGATAGGGAGTTAGTGCGGTAGCACCTCTAACCGTGGCAATTCTCTCTGTTGCTCTCTCTACAGTCCCCTTCCTAAGGCTTCGCAAACTCTGCCGCGCTCCTAATTTTAACAAACATTGGGGAAAAACAGGGTGAAATTTGGCAAAATATAGCTTAAAATTGGCAAAAAGGGTAAAGTTAAGAAAAATTTATTGCAAATTGGTAAAATTAAGTAAAAAATTTGAATTTCTGGAAATTACTTAAATTCACGCCCCGGGTATAGCCCTCACCACCATCGAGACCTCCCCGCCGAGACCATCCACACACCTCCTAAGTCGACGGACTTTGGACTCCTATGCGTTAAGCGTTAATGCAGCTAACTTCCCGAAAATATGCAACTTTTGCTTTAAACCAACACTTTATAATAATTAAAGATAACCCATCTAATAGTATTTTATATAGTCCACTAGTGCTCTTGCTACTTTTGGCCATGTCCAAGTGAAATGGGAGACGATGGTGGTTGCAATACAGTTTTACATTCATATTTAAACATATGTTCAAAGCCACAGTAAATATGGCAGTTTTTATTACACAGTCAGTAGGTTCGGACTATACGTTTCCTACATTTTTACTGCTTCTTATCCCAATTCTCACTTTAATTGCTAATTCGCTGATCGAGGCGCTTCTGTATATTTTATACGCGCTGAAATACGCTACAAAGAACACATACTTAACTATGCATTTTATTTCATTGTACCTCTAGTAGAAATACTGGCTAGTCGAACTGACATTTGCTTTCAGTCCAATTTTACTCCAAACCAAAGAAAAAGCCAAATTTAATATAAATTGGACGAACGTATCTTTTTCGGGTTTTCAACGTCTAATTGCTTCGCTTTATAAAAATTTATAATTTGGTATTTTGATACGCATTTTCAAACACAGTACGCGTTATAGGTTATAGGCGGTGGTGACTAAAAGGGTTATTAATTGTTATGTTTGCGTTGGTTTCGTGACCATTTATAGATTCGTATATGCCGGAAACTGCTCCAAATCAGCATTACATACTACTAGGATGATTCAAAATTAGAAATGGAAGAACAAGCGGTGGTTGCCAATTTGCGATCTAAATAGTGTTTCGATTGTTAGCAATATTAGAAACTGAAAACTGGGAGGTTATTCTAAATTAAATTTCTAATTTACGATGTGTTATTTCTTAAAATGATTACTAAATTTAGAATAGTCACACGGAAAACAAATATTGCCCCCTACACGGACATGATTATTTGGTGCCTAAAATTGGGTCAACAGATCATGTAGCATTTTTTGTTTGGGCAACTATTAGATGATTGCTGACAGGAATATCTGACAGGAAGGCTTTAAGCAGAGTACAGCAGATAAAATGTCTCAGAGTTTTATTACGGGCTTGTTTATGTCCAAAAATTATCTTCGTCTAACTAACGTATTACTTGTCTGTTGCGTCCAAACTACAATTTAAGCCGGATAGTTAAGCTGAAAACTTGTATCTATGCAACAATCAGCTAAATAATTGCCATGAACCATTTTAATTTCAAGGCATATTAGAAGAATTTAAAGTAGATAATTTTATTCTTGTTTCTCTAAAATTAAACTTATAAAATAGTTGAAACTTTTTAGTTTATACATAATTTTAAACCTACTGATTTATAATGGCTTTCTATATATAGATGAACATTCTATTTGTAAAAAGTGCTCGTCATTTCGGCATCTTCACGTGATTTTACTTTTAAAACTTTGTTTTAAAATAAAATTTACAAACTATATATGCAATTTCAGTATTGTTTAATTTTTATGATTGTAGAATTGAAACGTCTCAAGACATTTTCATCATTTTTTAAATTTACTTTTTACTCCGAATCACATTGTTCATCACATGTTTATGTAATTTTAATTTTGTATTCTTTTGCGATTTTTATTCATTTTCAATTTTATTACTACCACAACTAACAACTACCCTGTTCTGGTTTTCTACAGATTTTGTACTGTCTGCTACATATTTGATTTTAGCAACTGTATTTTAAGCTTTATGTTGTTTTATTATATAAGTCATGTTTAGCATTGTATAGCTAAAGGTAATAATTTCAATTTGTTTTATATTTATTTATTTGTTTTATATGCACACTACGTAACTTATATCCACATACTACATGCGTTATATGACCATTCAAATTTTTTGTTATAACAAATTAGTTCTAAATTTTTCTTTTTTTAGTTAATGTTTTTATGTTTCGTGCTCATTTCTGCATTCAATTTATTTTTATTGTTATTTTAAATTAGACTTCTTATATTTTTATTTATTTGAATGCTCGAGTTTACTAATTGTTTTCATTGCGGCTACATAAATACGATAGTAAATTATAATCAATATAAATGAAAGTGCAGCCTAGAATAGATCTACATTCTTGAAATGACTGAAAGTATGCACTTATTTCCAGAAATTCGTAAGTGAGCGTTGGCTGGATTTTTGAAAACAGTGTCAAATTTTCTAGTAAAACAGACATGAAACAGGTCTGTTACTTCTGTATTTATCAGCACTGAAACTCACGATTAAGTTTTGGGTACCTAAAATACTGCTTAAATCGCACAACAGCGAATCACAATTCCTATAGGCACCTACAAGAACCATGAAATTTGAATCAATGTGCCCGATTTTGTCCACTGTGATTTGCTATAGTTATGCATGTGCTTATTTTCGAGTAGCTCTATGTATGCGTAACCATTTGTTCTTATCGTCGACGTTTTTTGTGTGTTGTAGAAATAGACCTGGAAAGAGTTAGTAATAGAATTATGAACAGGCCTGAATTAATTGAGTTTAGAACAGATTCAGAATGTCGCCCATCTCGACCGAAAATTTATTATTGACCGCTATCTCGAATCTGTGCATAACTATTCACAATTATGACCGTCCGAGAATAGGAGGCCCTATACCACTCATAGTGGAATGAGCGAGAAAGTACTGAAATTTTGTTCGGGAATAGTTTATACTAAAAGTATCGTGTTTATTTATGGGAGAACGAAATAAGCGATGCAATATAGGTCGTAACGATTAAGCTACAACACACAAAGTGGTTGTTTTTAAAACATAAAATAAAATAGTAAAAACAGCAGTTTCCGAGTATTCGGGGACGCGGGAACGGTTTTGATAACCCATACCCGGTTAGTGATTGAGTACATCTCGAATTCATTTATTATAAGTACATAATTTCATGATCTTTCTATTGAGCCTAGTTTAGACGATACCGGTTGTAGGTTTATCGAGATAACTCTTCAGGTTAAAAGTTACCAGTTGGTGTACAGTTGTTACTTACGCTAAGTATGGGTCTTTGTGTTATATTGACGCACCTATTGCAGATGGTTATGATAATTTTTTATTTTAATGTACATTCATTGTCTTCTTAAGTTAAGCCGAAAACGTTGCCCCACGACTCTTTCTTATCCCACGTCAGCCACGCTGAAAACATGACAACTACAGGTCGAGGAAATCGGTCACATCCATAAACACTCAAACATCATGATTTCTTACTGTCATTTAGGAGCATCTCACTTACTATCTCCATACAGTTTGCTAGATATACCGCACTCTAGGGTAGCCAAGTAACACTTATAGATTTGGCTGCCCTCACTGGATCGCCTGAGGGTAACAACAAGTTCCGAAATTTTATAAATCACTTGATCATGAGTATTACAACATCTTACTCTTCTAACAGGAATCAATTAAGTGGAATTTCACATGGCGATAAGCAGCCCACCCATTTAGCAATTCAGCCAGCCCACGCGGATCTTGATTCGCCCAACCCTTAAGATCTTGTAAAAGTTGCACTGTTTTGTCTTTGTTTTATGTTACACATTACAGTAACTAAAAGTCGTTTTTATTTCAGTTTTTTAAAACTGCCAATATTTAACCTTAATTTTAAATACTCGCAATATAAATCTGCGGTGGGTCTTCATTTCACCTCCCGTTGGTCCGCTATAACCTGTCAAAGTACCTCCAAGACTATGCTATGCCTCCTAGTGAGTGTAAAATCCTAAAATTTTTATTTTTCCCTTAGAGTAGGCAAATCACCCATCATTTTGTTCAGCTTACCGAGACATACACAAATGTACCCGAATGTTTTCCGCTCGCATTCCAGTTAACTCATTACCACCGATAACACCGCCTCCGCCTTTGCCAAACTTATCTATGTTTTCCCCATCCTAGCATTTCTGCGTCGCCCACTAGAGGGACATGGGTGTCACACCTCGTTCTAATCGTCTTGTTAACGCGAGTTGAGCGATCCGTCGTAGGCCTCCATCTGCCCAGTGGTTAACGCATTTTGCTAAAACTTTCAACGCTACTCATAAGTGCAGGCGCGAGACATTCTTTTCTTACGGCTTGAGCCACCTCGCGTGTATAGTACGAGTTAAGTCTTGTAATTTTTCAATATCAAATATTTTCAAGGTCGGGCATGCCCACTGAAATAATAGAATCCGTGCTAATTCGGCAGCACGGAGTTCATATGTCTTTATGACCGGCTCCGCTGCATTACTGAGTTATTTTTGCGCGTATGGATTTTGACCTAGAAGAGGCATCGCGCACGATGGTAAAAATTGGCAGCCTAAGCTATTACCGGCTGCCTGGATCGAAGCCTGTAAGTATCGCGTGGAGTCTGGCTTTAGGTTAGAGATTTAATTTCTACAAGGATCGAATAGGTACTAATATATCTGTACATATCTACCCTTAAACTTTTAAGTTGATCGTAGCTAGTGGTCTATTTCCCTGAATTGATCTTTCCACCCGCCTTATGGCAGCCATGTTTTACCCTCTGACGCGCTACATCTGGTGTCGTCAGGAATTTTCACAAATAGTTGATTTTCTTGTTGTTTGATTATTAAAATTTAGCTGAAGTCTGAAGTCTAGTTGCTTTCCCGTGGTCTTAGGTAGATTTCAAAACAAAATTATCGGGGAATCATAGATCGTATTACATGGCATCTGAGATGAGTTAAGAAATAATTCGTAGGGCGGAGGACGTGGACCCGTGCGGGCACGACCGTCTCCTCGCGACGGGTTATAAAATTTATAAAATAAACTTTCGGTTAAGAAAATTTGGGGATTATGTCCAGCTCTCGAGCGGACGATCAGTCCCTGTCGGTGGCCAACATCAAGCACAAAATTTCTAAGCTGTTTAAGCTGAATCGACTCGGTGTATTCGGAGAATCTACAGATGGTTTCATGCTTCTTGGTTTTTTCTTCTTGATGGGTTTGTTTTTATACTGCTTTGTATGGAAACAGTATAAATGCTTTTACTGATCAATTTTGTCCATGTAATCAGTGTTATTTCGTGCATCTACGATGAGTATTGGTTGCTGTCTAGGGTATTTCTGACATACCTTTGTGGGGAAAATATACTACGAAAATGCAATTATGGATTAGTACTTTTGACCACAACGCAAGCCCTGTCTGACACATTCGCCCGTTTCATACATTATGCAATGAAATTACTTTATACATGACTAATTGTGACCAAAGGAATAAACTGGAGAAAAGCGTCCGGATGCTGCAAATTTCAAATGAATAGTGGTCCGTTGTACTCGTAGTTGATTGCTTAGTAATACTAAATAAAACCACAACGTCGCCGTTTCGGACTAGGATTATCATAATTGCATATAGATTATACTCCCGTCCCTTGCACCACAGATGCACTTAGAATAAATTCCAAATAAAATGAGGACACATAAGTGTCGCTCCGCATTCTCATTAAAACTGAACCGCGGCTGACAATTTTACATGAGTCCCAAGAATGGAATCTTAGCTTATATATAAAAACAAATAGAAACATACGTATATGAGTTACTTATGAACGTGCAGTTGGGATTTTGTTGATTGTATCACGGTTAGACTTTTGTCGACTTTGCGTTTAAAATTTTATAGAGTTATGGCGACAAATTTGTAAGATGCAATAGGCTCATAGTTTTACATAGGCTTAGATAAGCCCTTTGTACGAGTGCAAGCTATGGCTGTCCTCTAGCGTCTAAAAATATGCCGACCCTTCATCAACTGCATGCTTCGTGAGCACTCGCTAGTAGCTAATTTATGACAGGTAGCTCAACTAAGTTTACCTAGTTGTAGCTCAACACAGGTCCATGGACTAAAATGCTAGCAGTCCAATCTTGTCTTGTTTAGTCGTAAATAATGCTACTAGGAATTATCACTAGCTAATATATTAATCGGTGCCGCCAGGTGACGAGTTTAGGAGCGAAACACAATGCACAACTGGCAGCCTCACGTTTGAGATAGTGCACTGTTCTGAGAAAACTTTGACCTCAGATCGTGCAAGAGCAAAATCTCCATATTTTTTCATAGCAATCCGATCGTTGTAAGTTGAATCTTTTATTTATTTTCGCATTATGACCCATAATATCTGACACGGGGTCAGCATACCCAGGTTAAGATGTTCGGTTTTAATTCAGAAGTGATAGATTTTTCTCTCTTTCCAATGTCTATATGTAACAGGACCGTTCCGGCCCGTTACGTGCACATTGCAAGATTTCGGCGTTAAAATTACTCGAATGCGTCTCAAATCGAACCAGACATGGCTTGTGGGAACAAAATTCACACAGTGATGGTACGTTGCAGGGTGCCATGGTCGCTGCTAATTGTGTTACCTATCAATATGTCGTATGTATGTATATATTTTTTGCCTTTATATCATGAATTGCCATTGCATGTCTTATGTTATAATTGTGCATCATTTTGGACGGGCTCACATAAGCCCACAGGAAGATTGCTTCGGGTAAAGGTTCAAATTTAGAACAAAGAGGAATAGCCCCAAAATTTCGTTTATCTGACCGAGCTAAGAAAATTTATGAACATAAAAGATTGAACAAATTCTAAGTATCTCAGCTTGAGCATAAGGTGTTTGCTTTCCGCCTGGAGCGATTTTTGCGTACTACTTTAATCTGACTACCTTGCATTCATTTATGTCAGTATCTGGTTCGATTATTAGTAGAAAAACCATAAGAGCATTGTCCAGAGATCAGCAATTTGGTAGACATTTCAAGCAGACAGGAACCCCGAACATCCAACTGAAACAATACTAAGGCGACCGCCCGTTCCTGACTCTATCCGACATCCAGGCAAAAAAAGGGACAATGCCCCCGGCCGCCCGAGACCCCGACAGCCCCCTTATGACCCTGCTCGCTAGTATCTCATTAAAGGTACGGCGGTACACTACTTCCCCTGGAACTATTTCGATTAAACTATTAAAATTACCAAAGTTCAAAGTAATACGTATACATGGTCTAGGTTTGGGTCGGAGAAATCGTTTTATACTAAAATGAACCGACGGAATGGCCGGACGCCATCCCCAGTTGCTGTTCGATATATATTACTAGTTTTGCCACCATTTCGACTCCTACCATAGTATATAGATTAAATAACGCAGTATATGAAGATCAATGTAAAAGTATTAACCCAAATGACTTTTTAAACGTATTTTAGTTCCAACAAAATGGATTTAAATTTTAACATAACAGTAAAATTAGCTCTCTAAAGTGCTATAATGGAATTAACATAATTATTAATTGAATAAGCCAGAAGCTCCAAAAAGGCGAAGCCTTCCCGCTAGACGACGTATCATTTTTATTTCATTTTAACGAAATAAGCTATTTTTACGATTGTCTAATTTTATAGTTCTACGCCATTCTGCATTTGGTTTGCTTTCTATCCTTGCTACAATATTTGGCACTCTTCGGATATGGGGGAAAATCAGAGAATTCTCGGAGACTGAAAATCTGAATATTTTTCAAAATATTTGCTGAATTAGCCGAGTTCGACGCGTCAAATTTTAGCCATATTGCGCAATATTTTTTTCATTTTAGAATATTAACCACTAAATATGGCAGCAGAGGCCGTCGTCGAGTTACTCGTTATGCTATTATAAATCCATATAACCTAATCACTATTCAGGATTTGACACAAATAAACACCACTTATACGGAAATGTTTCTAGCTACAGTCGACTATGAGCGAACCATTGAACTACTGACCCGATGGAGATTAATAAGTAACAGCCGTATTTGCCTTTGTCACCCGGATCAGCCGATGCGATACCGCAACTGCAGACACAAGTGTTGTATTCGTTAAATCTACCTCTAAATACTTATCATGTATTTGGCTACATCGACAATCTTCCTGATAACCTAGATAGAAAAACAAGGTCACATAAGTGCGGAAACAGTAACAGACTGGTGCACCTACTGCTGTGATGTCACCGTTACTTACAATAGAGAACATTGGTAAACTCTAATGCTCGGTGGTATTAATTTAAATGTCGAAATTCACGAATATATGTTCTGCTGACAAAAGTATAATTTGGGCTCTGTCAGAACGGCTGGGTCCTTAGCATGATAGAATGCCAATCTATAAATTGTCTGCTTTTCAACGCACCTAACCACACCATTAATGTCATCATTCTCCAAATGCAGTTCTTGTTAGTAATATATAGCCCTTATAATAAGCATAAGTCTAAGCCTTAGACTAAGCCTATGCCTTAGATTAAGCCTATGCCTTAGACTAAGCATATGCCTTAGACTAAGCCTAAGCCTTAGACTAAACCTAAGCCTTAGGCTAGGCCTAACCCTTAAACTAAGCCTAAGGCTAAGTCTTAGACTAAGCCGAAGCCAAAGACTAAGCCTACGCCTAAGACTAAGCCTAAGCGTTAGACTAGGCCTAGGCCTTAGAAAACACCTAAGCCTTAGACTAAGCCTACACCTTAGACTAAGCCTAAGCCTTAGACTAGGCCTGAACCTTAGACTACACATAAACCTTGGACTAAGTCTAAGAATTACACTAAGTCGGGGGCTGCCGCTCCCCGAACCCCCCGCACCAAGCTATTTTTCCATACACACAGGTAAAAGTTACCTCAAAACATAAGCCTCAACATTTAAAAATATCGATTTTTCGCTTTCATTCCCAATAGTTTACTTCATAACTTCTTACGACGGACACCTGCCTATATGTACTATACACGTAAGATAGGTGATTGCCATTTGTATACCATATCGAAATTTTTGACAAATCGCTCCTTCCAATCAAAAGATATGGTCAAAACTGTGAAAAATTCAAATCCCACATTTTTTAAAAAAATTTCGACCCCTGAAATTAAGCCCCTTTACTAAAGCCCCCTATACAGATCGAGCCATGAAACCGCCTTGATTCGAAAGAGGTCTGGAAAAATTACCCTGTGTGGGACTTAGTGATGTGTTACAATATTAAGCTAAACTTTAGGCAAAAATTTCCCGAGCTTTCATATCCCTCAGTATTTTAAAAATAAAACAATGCTAAACACCACATCGGCGGTTATAGCTAAAAAGGGGCGACCTTAATCTTGACGAAATCGGTTTTGGGTGAGAGAAATGATAGGGGGTGCAGAGACAATGGGTCTATAGGTGAAAGGATGGTGGGCCCTTCCCTGATTTTTCGCCCCATATCCGAAGAGAGCCCAATATTTCGCGCTGCATCAATGCTTAATATCAAGTATAAAACAACCTTTCGAAGAATATAAGTCATTAGTCTCATGGCTTCCATGAGTAGCCTACTTATTTCGATACGTAGCCGACTTATTTCGAGCGGACATTTGGTCTCAATAATTTACTAGTTTGTAAATATTTCTGTTTTAAGTTTCAGTTTTATTTTTTTAGTTTTAATCCAATGATATAATTGTGTTTTAAATTTTCAGCGCTTCTTTCTTGTTACAAATATTGTTTCTGTTTTAGCGATTTTTGTTTCAAATTCTTATTCTTTCATCTTAATTTAACATTTTTATTACATATAATGTTTATTTTAAAATTTCATCAGAAAGCAATAATTCTATCAATTGTATTTCTTTTTCGGAGTATAATAAAATAGATACAATAATAAAGTACAGTTTCACATTATATCAATATTATACTTGCTTTTGCATAAACTATTTTATTAAAGTAAGCGGGCGGTAGTGTAAACTTTGCTCTGGCGCTGACAATGAATAATGACTTTTGGGTCTAATTTTGGGTTCAGTTACTCGCACAAACGGTAGAATGTCTCGCTTGCTTACTACTTTACCTATTTGAGACCCGAACGTGGTAGCCTAGGCAGACCTTTAGTCTACCCATTCGATTAATTCTAATATAGTTCTTTTTGTTGAGTCGAAGATACATATTTCCTTCAGCTGCAAGTGGAGTCTATGTAAAGTAGAACATACACAGTATGTATCATTATATATACAATTATATAGATATATATGTATAAATACATACGTATTAATATGGATCTGCGTATATTACACGTCTTGTAGCTGGAGTATGTGATAGCTCATGGACGGCTTTTTCCAGATATTTAGTTTGCAAAGTAAACAACGAGTTTTGAATTTTTCCCATCTATAAAAGCGTTTATGAAAGCGTTGATTTGGCGGCTGAGAACAGGAAGGGTTTGGTGACAAAATTTTATATTAGGCAAAATGTACTAAGCTTAAGTCTCCTAAATGTAACGTCAGCGACAGCTGCTTCACTTGATGCGCTGGGCACACAATTTAAGTTATAGGAGGGGATTCATGTAACGAGCTTTAGGATACGGAAACGATTGCTGTAGTAAAACATGTTTACTTATTCGGCATTCGCGGAAATTTACAAGTGTTTACCAATTTCTTCCAGAAATTAAATGTTATTAGAATCATAAAAATATCAACTAAACTTTCTTGGGCAATCAGCTTGCGGAGATGGTTGAGTTAGTGTGACTTGCAACAAATTAAACTTAAATATATGTGTTGTTAGGTTTCGCGAAGATAAAAAATATCGAGCACTCATTCGAAAGCGAAATTAATGTGATTTGAACAATGAAACGAAAATATTAGTATACCATTCAGCTACCTCATCGCAGGGCTATGGTTTTATTGCTGTTAAACCTTGCAAGACCTGACTCGGGCCAGGGAACGTAAGATCACCTTAATTTTTTATAACATTTTGGTTTGTATGATTTTGGTTTAACTATCAAAATGTTATTAAAACGGAAATTTTATAATTTATTGTACAACTTGTAACAACCTTTTATTAATATCAGAAAAGGCTAGATTACTAAGATTTTCACAGCTGTTCGACAAATATCATCCAAACGTAAATTTAAATTGTGGATTTTGTTGAAATAATGAGGGTGTTTGTGAATAGAGGGTTCACAAAAATGGTGTTAGGTATTGTAAGAACAATCAGAGGCTTTGTTATTGGACTGACGTACCCTGATTTTACCTCAACCATGTATTTAAATATTAAAAATTCATTCAGAGCGTGATTTACATTAACGTTTTCGACATTAAACTGTTATTTACAACAATGATTTCTGATTGTCATCAAATATATCTGATCATTTTTTGTTATAGTAAATGTGTGACTCTTAATTTATGTTCACACTGGCCGGGATTCATGTTAATATGCATGTATCGAATACACACACTTAAGATGAGTACTCCATTACCCTTTGTGTCAATAAAGTCAAGTCATAAGACTAATTTTTGGTGTATGAAATGTAGTAATGAGCCGCCAACGCAATTTTGACGGAAACCTACATAAAAAGTTTGTACTAAAATGGTATCATTTCAGCGCTGCTTGTAGAACGCGGCATTAGTAGTTGCATCAGTTGCAGTGTGCGTCATGACAGCAGAAGCAATTAGCAAATAATGTGATTCCAAATGTTCTAAGATTTTGCTAGTTTCGTGACGTAGAGGTATTTTTATGTATAAAATTACCCATGGGCCGCAATCTGGAAAGTTTGGACAAAAACTACATGCAAAATTTAGTGGTCCCAATGGTACGATGCCTGAGCTGAGTTAATTTGTAGAAGGTGTCATTAGTAGTTGCATAAATTATAGATTGTGTCGTTCTAGTGGCACTAATTTGCAAATAATATCACGTCAAGTGTGTTAAATTTGTTGGTGGTTTCGTGGATCTATTTATACATTATCTGCAATAGTAAACTTAAATTCGGTACGTTGCGCGTGATACGTTTCAAATGTGTACGTTCGGTACGTAAATTCGGTACGTTGCGCGGTAATGTGTAAGATACTTGGCTAGCTGATGTGACCGGAATTACGGGCTATTTGTTGAAAGGGTTATTTCAAGGTAAGCCGAGGTATTGCAAAATTCAAATAATAGCTGAGTCAAATTTTGGTCTCATTAAGCAAAATGTTGTGCTGAAATCTGACTTTATTACGGTATCGTTGGGAACTCCAGCGACATAAGGACGAATTATTGGTTAACGATGTTCTTGTATTCAAGAAACTACATATTTAGAAAGCTAGTACTAGCGATACTCTGAAAATCTGATGAAGACACATTAAAGATTATTAAAGTACAAAAACCTAAGTCGAAAACGAGCAATGAAATGCATATTTTTATTAATTCATTACATATTGTGATATGGATTTTTACACTGTATAAAACTGAGTATTTTTCGTTAGGCAAAAGCCGTACGGTTTTCAAGTGTTTTGCAACAACTTTATGAAGTGAAAGTCGAACCCTAACGTACCAGTGGTTCAAACTGGTAAGACAACTCACCCATCACTGCTTTTACACCAGCTGCCCGAAAATCGCTCATATTCTAACTTACAATACTACTTCAATATACGTTGGGTCCTTCGCAACATTTCCGTTTTAAGCAGTGTTCGGTGATAATTTGGGATTATTTAGCCTTAGTTACTTCTCCCTTGTAGTATTTCGACTGGCAGGGCAATAAAGAAATAGTAACTTCCTTCAAAAACACTACTCAAAGTCATAATTATTCGCTACAAAGCTCGAAAACCGCTCACCGCTTGTTTTGCAAGCCTCATAAATCAGCGATGTTGGTTTTTAGGGAGCTATATTTGAAAGACCATATGTTTCTGGTTTGCTTTGCCGCTTTTCAAGTCATGTACAACAAAAAAATGGGCTGTTTCGTTATTTAACTACTTCGATCTAGCTTTTGTACAGATTGTGCCTACAGTAACAAGATTTATAAAATATGCACTTTTTAATTAAACAAATATTTTACACATAAACCTAGGGAAAATAAATAATGCAGGACAGTATGACACTTTTTCAATTCTAATGTTAAAGGCTTAGATAGGGATTTTTGACCATACACCACCATCTTTAGTTATGAGTGTTCAACCAACATATTTTTGCACAATTCAGCAGGATAATGGGTTAGACATTGCCCATTTTTGAGCGGCGGCTGCTGCACCACTAGTTTCAAGGATGGTCCGGTGGGCAGACGATATGGGTCTGAGCGATCGCGCTGAAAACATTCTAGGGTCCGACCGGGCCGTTTCAAATTGTAAAACTTGGAGTCATTTGAACCCAGATCTGATTATTAGTAAACAAGGGTTAACCATTAAAGCGCGTGCAAGTGATGTGCTCCTCAACACAACAAAATCGTGGTTTAGATAATATAAAAGATCCGATAGTTATCGCTAGTGTTTGTAAAAATTATGCTTTCTTGTATGCACAAAGCAGTTGATGTGTTGGATCCATTGTGTTTCCAACAGATCAAAGGACAATTGATTTTCTTTTTTTATTGAAATTGAACATAGCAACAAAGTTTTTCTGTGCCTTCTAAAACCTTAAAAGGGCATATATAGTCGATTTCACTCCGCATATACTGACAATTATTATGAAAATTATCATTGAAAGGCTAGATTTTTTTACAAAGAACTTACCAAAACTAACAGTTTCGTGAAGAACAAATAGTCGAAACTTGTTAAAGCCGTCGGCTTTGATTACCTATATCGGCAGCAGACAATATAAATGAGGCCATACATGGCCACGCGCGTTGGGTTGTATTTAATCCGCCTCCCTATGTCTAATAGTAGGATTTATGATTACTCGTGATCTAAAAATATCGGTTGCTCGTTTTTTATATTAAATGTTTTGGTGCCTATTCTACATGCTTTACAGTTTAATTAACTTACAATTTTGATTCTATATTGAATATGCACTTGACGGTTGCGATGGTATTTATGTTATACAGGTCTCGGCAAGTGGCAGTTTTATTAGTACTGTTACAAAATTTTTGTTGTATTAAGTTTCATTTTGTAGTTTATTACAGTGCAAGATTGTTGAATGATAACTTTGGTCTAATCTTTATACCACCTGGGGAAGCATCTTACCAAACTCGTGTGTTTAAAAATTAAAAACAAATGTTCGTGCGGTACAACGGTTAAAGATTGGACGTGGAAAACAATGTACAACAGCGTAGGTGTGGAAATGAAAAACTCAAAATGAGCAATAAAAATCTCAAGCATAATTAGAGCCAAAGAATTTAGCATTTTAAGAAAATGCCAGAAACATTTAGGAAAATTCATTTAATTTGGAAAGGCCCACAGTACGTTTAGTCATCAAGTCGAAAAGCTCACTGTCGGCTAGCAAACCAAACCAACCGACCAAACAACGCTGGCGATGCAACTCCGAGGTATGCATAACACTGCTTTAATACATTTTAGAATTTTTGGTTTTCTTCAAGCAAAGGTGGGAAATAGCCTGTGTTGATATTTTATCGCGGTTTGGCGATGTGCCCTGACGAGATTCGCGAGTTTGTCACCTTGCATGAGGAAACATGGCATATAATTCTGAGATCAAATATAGTTTGAAAAAATATTTTATAGTAGCTTTATGAAATTATTTATAGAACAGAACAAAATATGTTTGCAGATTAGGCAGATGTGAATGATATTTCTATTTTTATTCTACAAATTCAATTTAGCTTAGCTGTTGGTGTGTGAATGTGAATGATATATCGTTTTTCTTTTTTTCTTAAATGCGCGAATCAGTTTCTTCATCGTCCATTGGCCTGTCATCTGGCATGTCCCATCTACCCAACTCTGGTGGGGTCTATTTTTCGGGTGTCTGATTGTAAAGGTCATAGATCAATCACGTTGTTTGTGGAAGTATGTTGGAAAGAAGAAGAAATATAACCGTGTATTTGAACCCAAAGGGAATAGGGTCGAGATAATTCTTTTTCGATCAAACGGAAAACAGACCGTAGCGCAGCTGCTTTGTGGCGAAACAAATAGTTTCCTATAATAGCAAAAACAATGTAGCCTTTTATGCAATATTTGTTGTTTACGCAATGCTGAGGGCGATACAGATACCCCACTCGTGAAGTAGCCTGATCCCCCTGAGGCTTTGTACACCCCCCTTCGCACAGACAGTGTGCTGAAAAAATTGTCGAAAATCAGAGAAATATTGGCTCAAATCGAGAGGAAATTGCAAAAAATTATGAAAAATTTTAATTCCCAAAATATTTCGGAAATTTAACCCCCTGATAACTTGCCCTGCCCACGCCCCCTGAATGCTAATGCCCCATCCACTGTGAAGCACAAGCTATCCCTTACGGAATTTAGCACCTCGTGCATGTATGGACAGTAACAAACGGAGTGCCCTCAAATAATCATGAAATATGTAAAGAATTCTTGTTATCTGTTTGTGTTTGCAAAAATTGATGAAATTTGGATAATTTTATGTTTAGACTCATAACAGAATTTAACTGTTCAGTTAGCTTTATGTTTGTGGGTTGCATGATTTTCTGCCTTACGTCTCACAGAACCGATGTCTATTGAATCTTTGTGATTTTGCACAACTGGGCTCATTTTGATATCTTCTCAAGGCGTCACAAATACGGGAACAACTATCAAAACAATACGCCGAATCCTTCACGAAAAGCAGCCACTATTCTGTATTGTGCTTTTTGTCAGCACGTTTCTGGGCTGTAAGCCAGTGGCTAAAAAAGTGACATTTCCAAATTGTTAAGTCACCTTTCCGAGTGTTTGTGACCGATTATTTTATGGATTAATTTAGAACTTTTTGAACAAAGGATTTCATTATTATATATCCTCATCGAGTACGCCGTTCTTAGTGAGGGATGCTGCAGTGCTAAAGTACGAATAGTTCTAGATTTGGACAATGAATATTACCAAATGTTAGCAATTATTTTGTTGCACATAAAAAGTTAAAATGATCTATCAGCTCTTGTTTTTGTTAAATATCAAAATAATGGAATCTGCATTATGAATATACCATGCGCCAAGTTGTGTGGACCTCGTTAAAAGTTATGTTTGAAATAATTTTTTTTGAAAATTTTAACTTATAAACTTCTATTTTTTTGTAAATTGGTGAAAAAAATAAATACTCCTTTAAGGTTTTGAAATTTACCAAAATGGTGGTACCTATAGAATTAATGTACTGGTGGTTTATTATTTTGTTTCTGAGACTCCGAAGGATCGTAGAGAGATCAGCTAGGAAATTTAAATAGTCACTAAACACAGGCAAGTTGTGCTTGCATGTTTCTCCTTGTTTGTTCAAGGTAATTGTTTTGCGCTTGTTTTGACCATAAAATTATTGTGTCCACTTCCTCGTGTTTGTATAAAATGGAATATATATATATATTCCATGTTTTATTATATTTATATTATAATATTTATTATATTTATATTATAATCACAGTTATTACATATATTATAATATAAATATGGGTTATAAGTTTTTAGAAATGCCTGATGGCGAGGACATGACTTGTGGCTCCAGTTACCACTCTGAACATCATATAGAACGAAAAATTGGAGAAAAACAGACACCGGCGCCGCACCGCCGTGTACAGCTGGCATTTTAATTTTCATCATTTTCAAATTTAATAGTAGTATGAAATTTGCACCAAATTTTGTGTCTCAGAAAAAGTTTATCATTTTTTCTATGATCTTGTAGAACTTTTCCAAGTCTTTGCAAAGTCCTAACGATAAGAATAAGATAGCTTTAAATATCATCTCAAAGTATTTAAAAAATATCGTAAAAATCGAGTTTATAAAGGTTTAGCAGTCCACTAGAATAAGACGGTAATACACAGCTCAAAAATTATGTCTTAACAAATTTCATTATCTCTAAGCTTTTGTATAAATATTTGAGTCAAATTTTCGATTGAATTTACCATGCTACTCTGTTTTATGCGTAGCAATCGAGGACTGTATTAGTTTTTGTGCGCCTCAACGTACATATCCGCGGATGGAAGAAAGCTCTTTCTAGCTAGAGCACCCGAATTTATTCGGTTACTTTTAAAATGGCACATACGTCTATTTTCGTTCCACCGTGCTCGCGGTAATCGATGTAATTGTTCAAAATGCTTCAAGTTCGAAAACTTATATTTTTAAGCAGCAAAATCGGACAATAAAAATAGTTGTTATTATAACGAATACAGAGTGAGGCACAGCTATTGCAGCAACACAGCAGCAGCTTAATAAAATTCGATGAGTATCTTAAATGACTTCCGGTTTCTTTTTTGTATTTTCTCGTGTTCGAATGTAAATTGGGCGAACTGCAGTTTCGTACGTTCTTTTGTGGATTAGGTTCTTTAGTTGTGGGCACATTGTGTCATGCAGTGAAGCCTTTTGCCTCTATTTGTGCTATAAGCAAACTTTTTTAGAACAGCTGCTACACAACGAGATGTGCACTACGGTTGCTACTGATGTTGTTGTCTGTTTTTACCGAGATCTCAATGCTTTTGCTTGAATTTTTCATGAACCTGCACATGATCTATTTTGAATGATATGTTATTAGCGGGAAAACTGCCGATTCTTCCATGTTGCTCAGTTCCACATCTATGTCTCTGTGCGTGTGTATGTGTATTTTGGCTATATTTTTTTGAATATATTTATGTCACGCCAAACATGAATGCTTGGGAAACCAAAAAATATCAACTGAAGCTGAATTCCAGCGCACACAAGTATACATTTTATTTGACGTTACTTTTTCACAGCGGAGGGAACTTTTTCTAACATGTTATAACGCAGCAAGAATGTATTTTTCGTTGCTGACGGACTAGGCCGAAACTATAAAATTATGTTTTCGCTTGGCAATTAAATTTCCCAATGGGACCATGACACTAAATATAATATTTGTTGTCGATTGACTTGTTGCTTTTTAATTGCAGATTTCCTCTAATTTTGTGCCCAATTTTGTAATATTTATTGTCGATTGCGCAGCAGTTTTTAAAGCAGAACGTCTCTAGGATTGTGCACAGTTATTTTGTATTATAATATATATTGTCGATGGACTTGTTACTTTTTAGAAGCAGAATTTGCCTAGTAGTGTACACCATTTTGTGTTACAATATTTATTCTCGATCGCCCAGCTGCTTTTTATTAGCAAAACTCCTATAGTATAGTGCACAATGTTATGTAATCATATTTGTTGTCGATTGACTTGTTGAATAGTAGAAATGCTATTATATAGTGTATAATTTTGTGTTATAATACCTCTTGTTGATTGACGGGCTGCTTTTAATAGCAGAACTCCTGTAGTATTGTGCACAATTTCGTGTTACAATATTGTTTGTCGATTGCTCTGGATCTGGTGCTTTTTAGTTGTAGAATTCCTCTACGTATTGTGCGCAATTGTGCGAACTTCTCATGATTTGTGCACAATTCTATCTTATATTTGCTGCCGATTATCCAGTTGTTTTAATATGTACGCTGGATTTATGCACAATTTTCTTTAATAAAAAGTATTTAAAAACATACAGAAGTTTGTTGGTAACAACTTTGTTTACAGTTCAGAAAAAATTTACGGTTAATGGTTAATAGATAATAGTACCTGTAAACCCTACGATTGTGGCCCGGAGCCGCAACCTCAGGATACATTTTCTGATATTCTGAACTATTACATAAAAATTCCTAAAGTTACTATATTATATTTCTATATAATTTGGCATGTATCTGTTCACACAATTATATTACAAAATGTTAAAATTATACAATGAAATAAATTTGAAAGAATTGCTTAACAATATTGTAAATATGCGGGCTGCCAAACTGCTATCTGAAGTAACGCCCCACCTCAAAATATTATTGCGCGTTCTGGGGAGGGCTTAGTACGGAAGATAGTTGCCGCCCTCTAGTGTTCAAGGGCAGAACCCCCATGCTAAAATGACCCACTTTGACTAGTGGAGGACGTAGGTTCCCGGATGTTATAACCCATACCTCCAGTGAAAGGCAAATGGGGCACCGTCCTACACGCACACGGTTAATCTCACACAACGCCAGAGAAACCAACTGGGCAATCTTCGGGTTTTTTGTTTTCGAGTACTAATATGTGTGTAATTTCACAAGCCGAATATTTCAATACGAATTGATGTGATGAAGAATATTTAAAGTCGCGACACCTTGAGCTGCTATTTATCGGACGACTTGCATTTTTCGAAACGGTTACTGATAAAACGCTAAGGCCAGGTCTGGTCTTAGCCCGACTTATCTAGCATTACATAAAAGCGAGTGATTATAAAAAATTGGTTCGGTACGGATATGTAGCGTCCGACATTTAATATCACAATGAAAGTAAGTAGGTTGCCAAGAAGATTTTAAACCTGGCATTGTTAAGCGTATAGTTAGGATAATTGATCAATACGAATTGGTGTGATGAAGGATATTTAATCGTGATAGCGTGACTTGGTATTTATCGGACGACTTGCATTTTTCGAAACGGTTACAGATAAAACGCTACGGCCAGGTCTGGTCTTAGCCCGACTTATCTAACCCTACATAAAAGCGAGCGATTATGAAAAACTGGTTCGCTATGCATGCGCGTCCGACGTTTAGTATCACAATGAAAGTAACTAGGTTGCCAAGAAGGTTCTAAACCTAGCATTATTAAGCATATAGTTACGATATTGTATCAATACGAATCGGTTTGATTAAGTATATTTAAAATCGCGACACTGTGATTATGTTATTTATCGCACGACTTGTATTTCCAAAAGCGGTTACTAACAAAACGCTATGGTCAGGTCTGGTCTTAGCCCGACTTACCTAGCACTATATGAAAGCGAACGATTATGAAAAACTGGTTCAGTACACATTGGCCACGTCCGACGTTTAGTATCACCGTGAGAAAAAATAGGATGCCAAGAAGGTTCAAGACCTAGCATAGTTAAGCATATAGTTCAGATAATGCATCAATATAAATGGGTGTGATGAAGTATATTTAAAGTCGCCACACCGTGAGTTGGTATTTATCGGACAACTTGAATTTCCCAAATATGTTGCTGCGAAAACGCTATGGTCATGCCCGACTTGGCTAGCACTACATGAAAGCGAGTGATTATGAAAAACTGGTTCGGTACACATGTGCCACGTCCGACAGTAGGTATCACAATGAAAATAAGTAGGATACAAGAAGGTTCGAGACCTAGAATAGTTAGGCATATAGACACCGGTATTCTACTACTCAACATATCGTTGACGTCCTTGCTTATTTAGGCTATAGGAACATGCCGATTAAACTAAGCCCATGTCGGCTCTGCTGAAAGCACAACGGTTTTCGCTTGATTATGTTTAATGATAAGAGAAACGCTCGAATAATATCATATGATGCGCTCAGTAGGATGCAGCGAAATGTTTTATACAAATGTACAACGACAAAACCAGTTAACAGCCGATAAAAAGACCCCAAAGAAAAAACAGTTTCTGGACGGGCGTAAGGCCGTGACAGTAAAAAAATTACCGAAAAATGTTTAAAGCGAGATACAAGAAATATCGAAAATTATCTGGTCCGGGCCGACAAAGTCCCAGGAGGATTCGGAGATTGAGGTGGAAAAAATTGAAAGCTGGGATTCTAACTCGGTCCATCGAGTGAGTGGGTGAGCTCAATACTTTTTGGCTCGATCGGTCCGCCAAAGGCCGATACAGAGGCCCACCGCCCTTATGCAAATGGTGACTAGGGTCCCAGGCATCGACCAAATCTGAACACCGTTCAGAAGACGGCTCTCTGTAGCCTAAAACTTTGCGAGAAGCACGGGAGCGTCCGAAAATCATTAAATCATTTGAATTGTTGAATATTTCAACGAAAACTATTTGCATGATTAAGAGGAGTCAGTACCCATACTCGTATCAATGGTCAACGACTCAAGATCGTATTCATCACGGGGATATTCGACGGCGGCGTGGATACGAGCTGTCAAGATGTAGATGGAGTGGGATATTGTGTCTCCGGTGACATTTCTTGGCGTACATGGTCTCGCTGCGTTCGCTATGATGACGTCCGCGGCTGCTGATTGTGATGAATTCAAATTGCGACCGCGCACCACATTGGCGGGGTCTAGTAAGATACCAGAAAAGATATATGTGATTCGTATGTAATTATATAAACAATATATTATTAAACAACAGTATGCGATGCATGTTGCTTCTAAATGCAAGTTGTCACGATTCTCACAATAGCTTATTTCGATACCTCATCTTAGGTCTTTTATTCTTTGTTCAGCCAAGTTTTTCGATTACCTTGTCGCCCATTATGAAATCTATTCCGCCCAGTTTTCTCAGTAAGGCTTACCCTAAAGATTAGGATTGTATATATGTTGCTATTTTTATTTTGCAACAGCACAGCAATTATAAATAGAACAGGTTGACAAAAATATTGAACCAAGAGCTGTTAGGTACCATTTTTTAATGTAGTACATATTTTACTTCGTAGATTTCATGTGGGTTAAAGATGCTGTTATGTCTTTATTCTACTTCCAAACATATCGGTTTGACTGAAATCGCCTGCATAAACGCGAACAAATATTGACGGCTAGGATTATGTTTGCTGCGAACTTCGATTTTACACAGGCTCGTGCTTATTCAGAGCTTTTGAAGTGAGCACCACTTATGATTATAATTTACGACTGCAGTTTTGTAAAAACATATAAAATATTTACGAATACAAAGCTTAACGCAAAGGATGTAGGATCTTGCCGCTCTGTAGAACCTAAAATGTAATCCAATTACTAATCTAGTTGATGTGTTCTAGTACCTTTGAAAAGAGATTATTTGTTCAGTTTGTGTCATATACTGTTTTAGTAGATATCCAAGTATGAAAAATAGATGCCTAACATCGCTTATAAACGGAAACATCTATCAAAATGATTTATTAATTTTGTGCGAAGCTGGGAAATTAGATGCTCCGCTGAACGCGATGAGTTAAAGTGTTTACATCTGGCTATATCCGTAAAAGGTAAAATCAGAGTTCCTAAAAACACGAACTTCAAAGTACCTAGGTAACGTCAAAATATGTATTTAGCACAGGCCGCGCAAAAATTTGTGCATGACTGCAGTAACTAACATAGCTAAAGGCTTTGCGGTGTGGTAGCTAGATGTTGCAACAAAATAATTTTCTGGTCATGAACAAGACACTAGGCGCTACGAAGTGACCGTAAAGTTATCAATATCATTTGATTTTTACGTAGTTAAGGCCATTAATTTCGTGAAAGAAGGAGCGCTCCTATCATGCTTTTACGCAACCTTGAGCCTCCGAAGCTTTGCAATGGCACGCGTCTGACAATCAAGACCCTAGTGTCGCATGTTTTCGAAGCTACCATTCTCGCAGGAACTGCCAAGGGAGACTTGTATTGATATGTAAACTTCCGCTTATTCCTTCTGATCTTCTCTTTGCATTCAAACGGCTGAAGTTCTCTATCAAACTCAGCTTGGCCATGTCGATAAACAAGGCGCAAGGTCAGTCAACATTACGTGGGATGGTTTGGTTGCCTGCGTTTAAGCCTGACGACCTTCACATCTGCTCGCCACACAATCAGACTCGCAATGTCGTCTACCAAGAGGCCCTGCAGAATTGAGGCCGAATATATAGTTTGAATGTACGGCTGGTTTGCAAAATTGTTAATATCAATGTTAGAGGCTACTTTTGATAACGTAGACTTGCCTAATGCGGCGTTTATGTTATAAAATGCCCGCCATGTGGAAGATTTCTCCCTGTGTGCTTATGACAATACCACAGTGCATGATACTCGGAAATTTATACTATTCAGCACATGAAATGGTGTCGCAAACACCATGTATATTACGCTATGATGTCTTCGATTAGCTAACTGAAATTTCAAATTATTTAAGCTAATATCGTATCCCATAAAACATGCCGCTTAAAGCTTTGCATACGAAGTGCATGGACAAAACTTTCACTGTATAAACCCAATACAACGGAAAAAGGAACAAGCCGTCATCCCAAATGTCTTTTATTACATCTAGCTACAATTTTATGGTGTCCATGACACCATACATAAATGCGGATGGTGGCCGAAACACCATATGTAATTGCTTAAAATAGAGTGTTGGTGCTCTGTACAGTATATCGTTAACGGTGTTACGGTGTACGTGGACAAAGCTCCCACGTGGTGGGTAAACTTATAACGTATACGCCGCATAATGCCTAAATCTTATTTTAGGTCATGGCGATAGCGCATAGCGTCCGGTCCTTGCCATCGATGCTAGGTCGTGGGTTCGACATTGGCACTGCAGTTCATAACTGCCTTCGACAAATCAATCGCATAGTTGGCTGAGCTGAGAGTACTGCTTTAAATTTCAATTCACAAGCGTCGTTGAGCTGGCCGCATCTCACATTATACCTCGCGAACTCCATACGGACGTTATATTTACGGAGGGACGTGCGAGAAAGAAGGCGGTATTAAAAAACAACAAACGTTTTTTAGAGTCCTGTGTAGCAAAATTGTTACCTGTCAAAACAACACATGGTGCGTCATGATGTGTTGATTAAGTGAATGATTTTTACGTGCTTTGAAAAGAAGCTAGAGTTTATATAGTCTGTCTGTTTGTAAGTTCTCTATACTATCGCCTGAACAAAAGCCAGGTATTGGTTCACAATTATGAGAACGACTTACACCTTGATACTGACGATAGCCAATGTTTTTACGTTCTTCTGAATGAACCCTGATCAGAGTTGTCTATAAGTTCATTGAGTTTGGAGAATGCACACATTTCTAAGCTTCAATATAACCTACGCAATAAACTCACATAGCTAATGCTAATCAATTCGCCACACTAATATGCCGCAAAGCTTTTCCACGCCCATGCGGCATCTGGTATTCCAGCTAGTTATATTTATACACCACCATATTTTATGCAGTTTACACGTCCTGATATTTTGCTGTTTCTAGAATAAAGTTATTTGGTTGCTTTAAATACGTATACTGCATAAAATATTCACTGAAATCTGTGAAATTAAAGCGACCTCGTGTGCAATATGTGGATTGGAACCCAAAATTTAACAAAATCGCTGTATGCCACATGTTTCATTACAAACTACAGTTAAGTTTAGAGTACATTTAAGTAACTATTTAGTCTCTCTTTAACAAAAAGACAAAAATTAGGCAAATGGATACTATTAAAGCAAAATGAATTAAAATAACTGCCTTCATGTACTGTGTTAGCATACGTTGTGTGAATAACTTAACTAACACACCTTACTCCTAATCCAGCGATAGACTTAATAGCTAATCTAAGTGGTGTGCCTGAAAAGGAAATAGCTTTTCAATCCTTGCTTGTTGACGAGTAGACATACACGAGTAACGTTTAGCTTCAACATATAAAATCTTATAAACGCATTAGGTGTGAAGATATTTAAACAAACAAGCCTTAACTCTGTGTAAACTGATTCCAATCAGGGCGCCATATTAACTGCTTTACATGCAACGTCACTGCGAGCGTATTTATCTTGTTCGATAAAATAATTTTCCGCCTACGATAGGGAATTAATCATGGAAGAATCCAAATTTTTGATAAAAGGCAGAATGTCTGCTAAATTATGTGGGAAATCGACGAAGTCGCTCTCATGCCGAGACAGGTGCCTAATAGTCATTATTTTGTACCAAAACTGATATAAAATTTGCTCCATCAGTACTATCAGGTAATAGCTCGCCCGATTTGATTTGTCTCACATTTTTGCAATATATGATTCTAGGTGAAATTGATAAATAATTCATTCAAAGTCTGGCATTGAAGAAGGAAAAGGTGATATCTGCTTTTTAGAGCAAAATCAACTCAATTGTTACTGCAATATAGTATGGCTCAATTTTTGACAGCTAATGGGACCGTACGCAGTTTACTATTAAGATTATTAAATATATGCAAATTACAGCTCCTGTGAGATTGCAAAAGAATCACATAAATTATCTTGTTTTGCAATGTATATACATATGTAAATTAAATTGTTAGCATCCGTTACGTGGGCATGTATGGCTGTCTGAATTAACGTGTCTTTTTCGTTTTACATTAACGCCAAACTAAATTTCCATGGACCATTTAAAAAATATTCACCACAAAATGTAAAATTTTTTTGTAAGTTACATATGTAAATTATAATGTCAGAATCTGTACTTGGGTGCGCGGCTGTTAAAATTTACATCGTATCATTTTCACTTAAAATTACCGCCAAACCAAACTATCATGGACCATTTAAAATCTGTTCAACGCAAAACGAAAAAATCACAGGAACTGTCTGCACACAGGCAGGCACAGCTGAAAAATCGAATTAGTTGCCCTGTCTACTACATAAAATATAACTACATCAAATTTAGCCTCACAGAAAACCATTTACTTCTCGCATAAGCCGAGTACGTCACAGTTGGGGGTGGGGTGGCGCGGCGTTTTTTTTCGGCGTCTTCGCAGAGGGGAGGGGGCGAGGCGCCTTCGGGAAGGGGTGTTTGGACCACCTGTCAGAGTGGTAGCTTTGTCCTCGGTGGGGATGTGGCCGCAGCCTCAAGGGAAGTAACCTGCTGTGACCATGTATGGTTAGCGTCTAGGCCCTTTTTTGATAGTGAAGTACAACTGCCCCCCTGGCTGTACTTTGGTGATTAGGTTTTGCGGCGACCAAATTCGTGAAAATGTGTGCGCTCTCTGATGTAAATCGTTCGTGATGTTGTATAGAATCCATTTGAACTTTTTAATTCTTGTGGTAGTTAAACTAGCTGCGTATAAGAGTGAACAAATCGAGCTTCTATAGACAAGTCTTGGCACTAATGGTAACCCCGAAAAAGCCTTAACCGTCTGTATTGCATTTATATATCTACGCAGCGATTTACTCATACAAGCCGAATTTGGGATTCAGGGTAGCTACCCCCTGGAGGCCCTGGTCTACCCAATGAGGGTACTAACCTACCCCTCCCCCCCCGGACCGCCACAACTGTCCAAAATGTGCGAAAAATTATAGCAAAATAGAGGGAAATACGAAAAAGGGTACTATTGGCGACAATGCGTCGTAAACTTCCCCCTGGTGGACTTCCCCATCGAGACCTGTCATCACTCCCGACTAAGATCTGAGACGCCGGATCGTCAGCATTGATAGATTTAGTGTTTATTCTTTGCTTAAACTTGTCAATTCAACAATTGCCGTCTCGATATATAATTCCTTTCGGTTGACTACTAAATTATGCCCATAATCTGGGTAGCGAACAGCCGCAAATTTAGTCAGACTAGTCAGACTTTATTTGATCAACCCAAAACGCTAGTTACATCGGACTACTATAACTTGCTTATGCTACTAGCATTCTTGTCAGCCAACTCAAGTTGCTAATAGCTTCGGGTGCTTTTTCGATGCCTGCGAAAAATCCATAATTTGGTTAGCCATAAATGGGTCCTCTTCATGCAAGCACCTGCCACAACAACAAAATGTGGTCTTTACTTTTACTGAGCGCGTGTTTGACTTTTATGATTTTGGTTGTACAATGATCTTCTAGATATATCCATATACACATTTATATGTGTGTATATATTAACCAAACGGTATATTATATGTTTATATATTATGTATGTACGATTACGTAAATTATATATATGTTAACTCGAATACTGTCTTAAACGCAAGACTCACAAAAACTAATCCAATTTATCCTACTCTATTTGTAGTTATCTCGCTATTTAAATTTATATTGTTCACTTACAAATAGTTATATTTTTGAACTTCATTCGCAAAAACAGAAGGTAACACTATCGTTGCAAAAAATTAAGAAACTAAAAGCCTTGATATTCTAACTGCAGCTATCGAAAATATTTATGCTAAGCATACAGAGTGGACATAACCCAACTACTGTTAAAACTACCTCCAGTTTAGATTGATTTTATATTAATAATGCAGTATCTAAAATAGATGCGACTCAAGTCGTGATCCAGAAAGTTTAGGCATAAGTGCAAGAAACAAGTGGTTGTTGAGATGACACGGAAAAGATTTGAAGTTTAGTCATAAAAAGAGTTATTGTTCGTCCTCTGTTGCAGGCGAAATAGAAGCAAAATATTATACCACTATATGTTCCCAAATCAGTCATATCCACGAATCATATTCACCCATTTGGCTAGCAGTTGTTGAGTTATGTGTGTCATCGTCTTCATCGCTACTAACTGCTGTAAGGCCTCACTGCCAGTGCATTTCTTAATTTATTATTTCAAATAAAAAATGCTTCTGTCATACCGTTGGGTTTATATGCCACGACTATTGAGTTTTGCTCAAAGAGTACTGTTCCAACATCAACAGACTAAAATAAAATCTGACTCCCACCCAAAAGGCACCTTGGTGGTAATCATTAACTGTATGTCATCGAACAGGGAAATACATAGGTGTAATAACTATGTTAGACACCTTTGTAATATATATTATGATATATAAGCTTTTATATATGTAAAAACGTACGGCAAAAGTACCATTAATAAGCGTACGATATTTTATTTTGGATTGGAGGACACGTTTCATGAATCGTACAAATTTCCCTGATATCTAATTAGTCATTAGTGACGTGATAAAGATTTTAAATCAAACTAAAGCCATACTTAATTCTAACCCACTGTCGAGTCTCTTATAATCAGTGCGCCCCAGTATGGTCCGTTAACCATTACGTTGCAGGTTATATTGCAAATGTAACGCAACTGGTTTTCTTTGCTTGTGAGATTTTATAATTGCAATGTGTTAAATAGTTAGATGATTACAGCTGCATTTCTAGCTTCTTTTCAATGGAGTATATCAATTTATAGAATGTTTTCCACGGTGGTGTCCCATTGTGTAGTCAAGAAGTTTTGGACACATGTGCAAATGCCATCTCTAGACCTCACTAAACGTTTCGATATGACTATGTTTGGGTTAGCTACTCCACAGAACCCCAGCAGGGCAGACTAGCTCGAATTTAACCAACTGCGTCTACTTGATTCGTAGAATACATATATAAATATATTTTTAATTAGTTATGGAAAAAAGTTTTACCCTTAATTCATGGAACAAGGCTTGTGGTAGCATGCTTTTTGTTCATAAACTTATAATTCAAACCTTTTTCTTGTCATGCAGTCGTTTTTCGCATTGGTTATTAATAAATTATTTATATCTTAATTTTCTGCAAGTGCATTTATTAAATGACAAAAGCTAAAAGAAGTTCTGTTAGATTTTTACAGGACTAAGATTTGCTTACATGCTTGCTTCGATCAAGTACCGATCCTTTTAGACAATGTGGCTTTTAGGCCAGCAGCACTTGGAAATGTTGGAAGTGACTGTTTAAATGAGTATAGAAATAAAAGTTACGTAAATGCTAAAATTTGAGTTTAATTGTCACATTCAGTACTGTAATTAAGCCTAAGGTTAAAAAATACCCAAAATTGTATTCAAAATATGAACGACGTTGTTAAAAAGTGAACGTTGAAATCCTATTAGGCATGATTTGGCAGTACTAAACGCTCTAGGGGCAAAAATGCTAAATTTTGGCATAAAACATAGTCAATTTTTGTATAAGTTAAATATGTTTTATTCAACAGAATAGACTGGTTTCTGGGTTTCGGAGTTGCTGGCTATGTTAAAAGCAATCGTACTTACGAGGTATTCTTTTAAATAGGACAAGCGCTAACAGACTGCAGCGTGATGGATGCTTCAGGTTGTAGTTTTTCTTGAAAGTTGGCATTTATAAACGTGACGCATTTTGTCTTTTGGTCACTAGATTTAGAAATAAAGGATCGTAGGGTTTCGATGTGTGTTGAAAATAGCTTTGTCATTGATGCATTGCCAACGTATTGCTTTTATTCGTGTGCTTTAAAAGAGCTCAGGAAGCTAAGCTCAGAAATCTGGAATAATAGATGGCCGCGGAATAATAGAATTCCCTCCATTTTCCTTCGCTGGTCGAGTAACAAACATATTATCACCCATCGTATTTGGATTGAGAAATAAGTTGAATCTTCAGTAAAAAATATTTACAGAATGACTTATTTGCACACTGTCATAGTATAATTGTTTGAATATGTCAGGCTTAGGTTATGTAATTTCTCTGAAATTCACTTCAGAAAAGTTGGCTTCCTATGTTCGCTCAAACAGAACACCACATTGTAAAAACGTAACAAAATATACGTAATAAAGACGTCAGATGTTATGATTTTGCCGTCCAACAGTATGCAACAAATCGCACATGCAGCAATCATTTAAATTGAAACGTTTCGGTGCCAAATACGTTGTGGCTTTGTTGTAAATTCGCAAATCTGTTATATATCCCACTACTCTTAGTCTCTACATAGTGCTTTGTAGCAGGGTTGCCCATGCGACATTCGAGCATAACGCTCACGGCATTGGAGGTTCCTTTATCTGTGTCACACATATGAACACGGATGAATTGTGCATTTATCTAAGTTCTTATAACGCACTGTATGACGCACCTATAGAGGAACGAGGTCCTACCCTAGGAGGCTAGAGGACTGGAAAGGAAGGTCCTACTTTGAGGTAGAAGACTGAAACCGTGGACAGCACATTGAGAAAGTTTATACAAAATGTTTAGCAATTATGCTATTTTTAAAGAATTTAAGCTTCTTTTTTAGCACAACTATGTTAACTTTTCAGCATAATTATCCTATATGAAGGCCTAAAATGTTTAACAGAAGGTTAAAATTTCAATGAATTAAACTTAAAATCTTAAAATTTAAGCATAATATTCCTAAGTATAAAACGGTGTATTTATACAGCCAGCCATCAGGGTGTGACTTTGTTTTCGATTTGTGTGATACTCTTCATTATATATACCTAGTGTCATGAGACGTCTTCCACCACTGTTGATCTGCGCAAGGGCTTGTACTATATAGTTGACCACATATTTAATGTTTATGTATTGATTTGGTCCAATTTGTGGTGTCGGACGTCGTCGTCGAAAAGCTCGGCAAAACGTCGACAATGTTCCCAAGTTCCACTGCGTAGTAACTAACACTCTATTGTGATCTGGGCATAAAGCTGCTTAGCTAATATTTTTATACCATAAATATTTATATTACTCATTTTGGTACACGATAAGTGGTAATTACTCTGTGGTTTACTCCGACGGGCCCCGTACTAGGAGTTTTAGATGCCCTCAAGATAAAATATCAGCCTTACCCAAAGGCATGTATATACCGTTCAATTATGATTGTTACCCCAGGGAGAAACAAAATTACAAACCCACAAATTACTTGAGCAGATTAGGGCACTCATTTATTTTAAAAACTGACGCTCAAGACCAACTATGACATTCTTCTGAATATTGCCAACAGTTAATGAACACGTATGTATATCAACACCATTATATATTACGGGTTTGTTGTATAATATTTTTTGTGAGAATCCACGATTAGAATAACGATCTGTATTTCTTCTGGCCACCAATTCTAAATAAGCGAATCAACTACTGAGGTGGTCGGCTGTATGAGCAGCCAGAGTCAACCCAGAGGCAAACCACTAACACAAATATACCTTCACAAATAAACGTGAGTTATTAAACTGGGTCACATTAGAGATGAGAAGGGGCCGACATTTTTCCTTACGGCACGGCGCGTTGGAAATCAGGTCGGCCGGTCCGGCCGGGAGCTTCAACATTTCGGTCCTGCCTGGCCTGTCAGAAATCGTGGTAGGCCCGGACCGGCACGGAGCTGCAAAATTTGTGCCCAGCCCGGAACAGCCCGTTTGTAATAGGGTATGGGAACGCTAGATACAATGGATACAGGCGATATAAACATACAAAATACCATATTATAAAATGAGCCAGACAAAAAATTATTAAAACAAATTCAAAGGTGTCGAACTGTGTAATAATCATTTGGTCTTTGACTAAGGTGAGAAGGAGCCGAGATTTTTCGGCGTTTCGCGAACCGTTGAAAATTGGAGTCGGCCCAGCTCGGATCTGCAACGCGTCTGCCAAGCCCGGCCTGTTTGAAATCTGGTGTCGGCTACAGGTGAGAATTTCAGCTGGCCGAAATTCTCATCTATAGCTCACCTAGAGTGTGTTTGTTGGCAATGATATAAGCAGTACTATTGCAAAAATGATAGCCCTTAGAGTTTACAGGTTGAATTGAGTAAATTTAGAAATAACTTTTTTGTCCCGAAGGGAAAAGTCAAATATGACAATTTCAGCTTTCTTAAATATATACTAGTACTGCACCTGCACTCTTACGGAAAATCTGACAAATATTCTTGCTATCACAAATAGTGCATTTCCCGAAAAATATATAAATATTAATAAAATTGTAAATATATAAATATAAAGTTTACAAGGAAATATGCTGTTTGTAACAATTTAGTTAATAAAGTGTAAAAATAAAAATCGTGGTGGTGTGTCGCAATGACTTACATTTATGAGGTCGCGTGCCAGAACCCTCCTGTGCGCATAGTCCTATTGGGCAATGGCTAAGGCCACATTGCTACAGGATACCCGCCTGTAAAATGAGCACGACGCTGATCGAAAGGTAAATAAAGTCCCATTTCGAAAGATTCATTCCGTCTAGGCTTGCGCTTCGAGAACTGTGACTGCGATTGCTACGAAGCGGAAGTGCGGTAGCCGCGCCATAAGTGCAACTTGGGGGTGTAGTTCCATAAAATAATACGCAAGGTAAACAGAGTTTCCGTGTGAGGAATTTGCATTCTGGCTGCGATTGCGATGAAACGGGAGATCACCATCCGCATCGTAAGTGTAACTTGGGACTTTAATACATTTAATAATAATAACAATAATAATATATGTAAATAAATATATATAGTACCCAGTTTTTATGTCAGAAATTGTTATTTCTATATTTGCGCAATATTGTTTTCTTTTAACTAGATGCTTCGCGGGGACAGTTGGGTCTACAACTTAACTTCTGCTTTATATAACTAGTCAGAAAGCAAAATAATACACTAAAGTTGTCTGTCCGGGCATTTTAACGTCTAACCGGATGAAATAAGTAGCATAGATATGCCCACAGACCTTCACTTCACAATGACGGCAAAATCAAAGCGACCCAGCCATTTTGATAGGTGACAGCAGGAGTCTGAATATAAGTATCTTTCTAAATATAAGTATTCTTCCCAATTGTTCTCTTATCCGACAGATAACAAGGATGATAGATATCATTATTAGCATGCTTAGTTGGACAAGAACTATGAAAGAGTGAAATCGGAGCAGGCATTAGGCGGTTGTACACGGCAAATCCAAGTTTTTCTCTAATCAGATTGGTTGATCACGTTTAATGTTTGAACCAATAATTCTCAGCTGACCGTGATACAGGGGTAATCCTAAAGCCATATATACTGAAGTTTTAAGTTCACATGCGCAAAGAAAATAGTGGTCAGATCAGTTCGGTTCCCCTGCAACGACGCTACAAATACAAGAGCGAAATTTTAGCTATTTCTATAAAAAGGTTTCAACCCATAAGGCCTGCACAGTAAGTAATGTGCAACTGTGGTTAGTGGTAAATGTATTTTTGCCATATAAAATTTTATACAATACCTAAATTTGATTCATATTAGGTCCACGTATTGTACAAATGAAACAACCAAAGATAGCGCTGCTTTTGACTCAAAATGTCATTTCTGAGCAGGGGCGTCGCAAGTCGCACGTTGGGGAAAAGAAGGGTGCGGCTCTTTCATTTGTCAACGACAAAAGTGAAAAATCAACTGATTGTGTTATAATTAATGTAATCGACCGGCTTTCTCCAGTTTTTTGACAACCCCTCCACTTTTGATGAAATTGCGACGGTTATGATTCGTAGACAGTTTTAAACAGTGTAGAAGCGACATTTAAGGTATATTTATGCCGCATAAGGTTTTATTTCTGTGACAATTTCAGCTAAATCGATCCACCTATTCTCAAGTTACAAATGACTAAATTCTAATTTGAGTTGATTTTAACATGAACAAGACGGTTATTCAGAACTAGCTCTCTAACGGGTGGAGTTAGAGATAAACAAGCATGCATGAATACGCTAACCCCTCCTACACACCAAATAGAAAAATAATTAGCGAAATCCTCTTGTCTATGTCTGACTTACAGTTGTTGAAATAAAATGTTGTTCTTTTACATGCAAGCAAAAACTAGGTATGTAATTATTTACGATGCAACTTAAGCAACAACAGATAAGAGAATTTCCAAAAACTTACGCAACAACAGATAAGGGAATTTCCAAAATCAATATGCACGCGTAGACAAAAATCCTGGGTATATGCAACAAATAATACTATTTATATGTATATCTATACATTGGGAAAGAACAAAAATTGGTCTCTGTGTAATTTTATTTGTCTGGTTCTTCTTTGGCACGTCTGAACGCAGGACAAAACCGCGGCTAAACCTCGTTCCATGAGTTTCAGTCGGCGCATGACAAAACTCGTAAAATTGTAACTTTAAAACCATACACATACGCACAAACAAATATATACAATACCTATACGATCAGGTCTCAGTTTCCGTGATCCAATTACACGACTAAATCGATAATAATCTGGTTGTAATATTATATCAATGTTTCAGAAAAAAACTGTTTGTGTGCCAAACCTTTGGGCTTTGCGGCTTTCTTTTGTTATCATGACACTACCGATCGCTCAATAAACAGTGTCAGGTTGCTTTACTGTTCAAGCAGTTTTTTTTGTTGCTGATAAATCTAACAAAAAATTTAGTTCGTGTTCGGTGTTGATTAGGTCAGCAAATTACCGGCCAATTATTTAACAGAACGAACGAATGGTGAGAGAGACGACCCGTATTAATTGAGGAGAAAAAGGTAAAAACTCGAAAAAACATAAAGGTTTTGAAAACCATTGCCTTTAGCATGGAGCGATTACTAATTGGTGTTTACCAAAGCGCGGAAATCCACGAAGCTCCAAATGAAAATGACGCTGCAGACTGAGATTGACTACCACCAGAAATAGGCGATGAAAAATTGAATACAGCGGTGAAATTTGTGATTTCGGAAACTTGTTCTGAAAACATTTAAAGAGTAGGGATCAAGAGCATATTCTCCTACCACAAGGCAACTCACATTGACTTTTATACGTTCTAAGGCAACGATGAACCCCTTCGTGCGTAAACTGGCACATATTTCGCGGCGTATATTGCTGAGCGATGTGCTTAACGAGTTTTGGTGCGGCGTACATTTGAACGAGCTTTGGTTATTCAGTAGCTTAGCGATCTTTCTTAAGAGACCGATCAACAGCTCCTAAATACCACAGTGGCTAGTGTGCGATGATCTGAGTCAAACAAAATTGAGCAAAAAGTAAGAAGGTCTGAACACACGCTAAATAATGTTAAACTTAATGAAAGAAGGCTTACCATATTGTTTCTGATTTTTGAAATGAATTTTGCTTGTTTCTCCGTTATTTATTTTTCCATTTCTATTTCTATTTCTTATTTGTTGTTTTCCAGCTATTGTATTTAACCGTAAACGCATATCAGTTAGGTTTTCGCAACATCTGGCGTATAATACACATTTTATTAACCTCACGACAAAATTTACTACACGAAAGAATAATATTGTTCCCGCAGTGGGAAAGTCTAATCGCACAGTGACGAACTGTAATTTTCTCATTTCTGCAAACAAGATCTTGGAGAAAACTTTTAATGAAGTTATATTCGATCCAAACAATCACAAGGCTTACATAACTTAAAATTTGGGTGTAGTGCAAAATTTATCGCTTTTACGAATGAATTCTTCGCAGACATCTGATGAGTATAAACTCGCCATTGACTAGCTATATTTATACTTAGCTTGACATCAGATATTGAGTTGTCTTGGTATCGCGGTTCGACCCGATCAGTTTCGATCCGATTCGATTTTCACGCTTATTGTATGCAGAGCGTCCAGATTATATCTAATTCGATCAGTTCCAATTTGCACAGCTACTACCTACAGAATGTTCACATTGCATCCAATGCGATCCGAGCTGCATATAGACTGTTCACATTGGATCTGATCTGATTCCATCCTATAGGGCACGCACGAATTTAGCGGATCCTAATTGGATGAAGCGTTGTGAAAAATTCACATACATACACAAGCAAACACATAGGTAGATTTTGGTCGTGCAGACTGAATCGGATACAATGCGACCACAAATAGGGTCGTATTGGACGCAGTGTAAACACGGTCTTATACGTTGAACTGACGAATGGTTCTCTAATGTCGTAGAACATCACATAAAAAGTCTATACAATAGTAATACCAATCAATATATTGGAGACAATAACTTTTGTCCCGACAACGCCAACTTAATTATGAATTGAGCACGTGGTATCAGCAAGGTTCTAAGGCCAAATTAGAGTTTCACTGGTTACTTCGATTTGCAGTAGTCTGTAGTAAGTAGCAGTAGTAATAGCTATGTAATTTTGATAGACAGCTGCTTCAAAGGCTAGCTAGACAATAACACGGCTACATATAGCTGAAAGTTGTTGTAGTAACTCCACAATGAAGTAATATAGCTTTTGGGTGTTGGGATTAATATGTGTGAATCTTTAAGGTGATATCGTTGTCATTGCTGCTCATGTCAGACTGTGACATTGTTTTCGACTTTTCCAAACTTCGCATCATACGTTTATGCCAATTGTATTGTTAATAAATGATGAATCCGATTCTGCATCATAAACATAGATTAATAATATATATAACCATTACAGATTCGATTTTTCGTCCCATACGTTGTCATCAAAACACCATAAGTTTTCAACTTCTATCAGCTTATTGTCTTGGCGGGGTGGGGATGGAATGCGCGGTGGGAGGGGAGTTCCCCAATTTTTGCTAATTTGCGGCTGATTTCCTTATATTTACTGCAGTTTTTGCCAGTTTTAGATTTTCTACGCGCTTTCGACAGATAGGGATTGTAAACTAAATTGGCTTGATGGAGCTCCGGCCCTGTAGGGCGGGTAACCCCCTACAGAAACCTTATATCAAAACAGCCTAGGCAAACTGACCACGACGTAAAGACACAATACGTGAGGATTTCTACAACGCCATTCGAAGCATGGGGTTTTATTTTTATCGTACCGTAGGTCTTAAGAGTAATAAATGCTCTTGTGTTAAGCATGTAACGGAATTTGAGCGTAACAAAAGCTTTATGTCGATGACTGAACAGTTTGATGGTTGCGGTATAGGCTAATGGTCATTTGCGCAATATGAAGCTTTGAATTGTCGACTGTTAAGTTTACGCACAGCGTTAGGTAGCATGCATTGGTTACGAAAAATACGTTTGCCGTTTTGTTTGCGATACGCACAAATGGCTCACTCACCCACTAAACTTTCGTTGAGTTTAACGTGTCTATATTGTAGGTTTGTCTATATATATTGTCTCCTGGTGAGTTCGTTAATTCGCCGAGTAACAACTGCGAAATAGCTTACTGCATAAGTGTCGCAGGTCCGTCGAATTAGGGGCTAGAGACTGTCGGCAAGAAAGGGGAAGTCGTCGCTAGGGGTGGGAGAAGAGGTTAGACCCTTCCCATACCCGCCCCTCCCCATCCCCCTGCTGATATTTTATCAATTTTACCTAGTTGTCACCAAATTTAAACAGTTGGGGGCTTGAGGAAGGATGGCAGAACAATGTAACAGGGACTCGCAGGATGTGTACCAAGCCAAGCTGATAAAGGACAGCGACAGCAAAGTCGTATCAGGAGAAGAGGAAGTGAAAGAGAGGTGGAGAACCTACATTGAACAGCTCATGAACGTCGAAAATGAAAGGATTGAGCGAACTGTAGAGCGAAGGGTCGAAACTCAAGTGCTAGTGATAAAAAGCGAAGAGTTGCTCAAGGCAATGAGGAAAATGAAGAACGGTAAAGTTGTTAACCCGGACGACTTCCCGTTGGAAGCCCGGAGGGAATTGGGAGAGAACGGAGTGGACATACTTTTAGGCATACTTGCGCAAGTCCTGACGGAACAGATGCCTGACGAATGGAGATTCAGTGTGCTCATACCCATTTTCAAGAATAAAGGGATATCAAACAGTGCGGAAACTAAAGATGAATCGGGTTGATGGCGTATACACTGAAGATGTGGGCGAGAATACTCGAGAAGAGACTGAGAAGGAGGGTCGGTATATGCGCGCAACAATTTGGATTCATGCCGGTGAGAAGCACAACTGATGCAATCTTCGCATTGCGGAAACACTCCAAGAAGTACAGAGAAAGGCAGGGGGACTAACATTGCGTCTTTTTCGACCTTGAGAAAGCGTAAGACCTCATGTCAAGACAAGAGATCTGGAACTGCTTGAGACTGAAAGGAGTGGAGGAGATATATGTCCGGTTAATCTACGACATGCACGCAAGGTGCAGGACGAAATTGAGGTGTGCATCTGGTACAACTAGGGACTTCCAAGTGGATGTACGGCTGCACAAAGGGTCAGCGCTTAAACCATTCCTGTTCGCCATTGTTATTGACTGTCTTACCGAAGGCATTCAGACGCAGGCTCGACGGGATATGCTCTTCGCAGACGATGTTGTACTTTGTGGGGAGATAAGTGGGGGAGTGGAATGTCGGAAATAGAAAGACTGTGTGAGCGAAGACATTAGAGCGATGGGACTGGTGGAGGCTGACACACAAGCTAGAATGACTTGGCGATCGCGGATTCGCACCGTCGACTGCACCTAGTGAGAACAAAGCCCGAAGAACAAGACCCAGTTGTTGCCCAATTTACCCCAATTTTGCCGGTTTCACCCTAATTTTTGCTATTTTTTGCTTACTGCGGAGCCTTCAGGGTAAATAGGGTTTGGCGTATGGGTCAGCAGACCCTTAGGGAGTGACCCTCTATCGAAACATATGGCACAGTGGTTAGTGTATGGTGCTCGCATTCAAATGTTCCAGGCTCGATTCGCCGACATTACAAACGTTTGTTTAACATTTACGCGAAATACATATTCATTAGTGCACGAAAGAGTTTAACTGAGTTAAAATTGATGTATTATTTGCACGCTACCAACAACCACAATTAAAACAGTTGCAGTTTAGTTATCTTACTATCATTTAGCTGACTTTCGAAATTATAGGTCTTTAAGATTATTCTAATCGTATTTTTCACAAAATTAGCATTTTTCTCATTTGTTGTTGTAGATACAGGCAGCAAAGACCCTTGCTAATACACAATAGCTAATTATTGCTCATTCGTTCGATTCATATCGGACGGCTGTAAATTGACATAGACAAAAATCGGTTCTTAGAATTATAATGAAGCTTAAGCTTCAATATCGGTATCAGTTTTTGCGAAACATTGTATTTAATTCAGGAATTGAAAAGCTGTCAACTCTTGCCTTGTTTTTGCTATCTTGCAGTTTTAGTACATATTGTCGATGCCAGTTATGAATGGAATTTTGCACTTTATGTTTTGAAAATTAAGCTTAAATTACAGTCAGTACGCCCGTACAATAGAAACTAATGCAGTAGCAATTTTGGTTTATAATCTACACTTTATCCCAGTTCTTTACGACCGGAACTGCCATTGCTCCGACTACGTTTGGATACGCTCTAACATCAATGCTGATAATGCACAAATATGTATAACAGGACAGAAGTATTGCTTGATCGTCGATTGTAGTACGCAAATTGTAGCGTTTATACATAAAATCTTACTACTACAGAATTGCAATGAAGATCGAAAAACTTTTATTATTTTTGTGGTGCTACCTTAGTGATTATTCCTAGAAGCCTTTAAATAAGCCTAATATTTCACAATTTGAAAACAAATGCAGATAAAAAGGCGCTCTTGGCAAGTATAGAGGTCAGGAAGAACCGGTTTTTGTCATACTCTACCATAAATTATTTCGACGCTTAATAGGGTTAGACTTTCGATAGAAAAATTCTTCCACTCAAGTAAAAACGATTGATGCATTCCAAAATTGCTTACTAAAATAGAAATGAATAGGTTTAAAATTGTTTAAGCTAAATTTTTATTCTCTGGAATTTTATAGTGTGTTCATGTTGCGTTGACAAATATTCAAATATTCACTGAGGTGCCTCGGCCGGCGAATTCTCAACAACCACTAAAATCAGACTTTAATTAATCTTACTTGAAATCCCAAAAAGACAAAACTAAAATATAATAGATTCCAGACCCCAGCTATGTAACAAAAAACCATACATTATGATAAATACTAAACGAATGCTGGAAATTCGTTATGACAATCGTCGCACGTTTAGTGTCGGCATAGTCAAATATAGCAAAGGCACACATAGCTGAGTAAGTATTCCTTTACTACATAATAATATCATGGGTCATTTTTCTTTTTAATAAAGCTGTGTTTTTATAATACAAAAATTACGTATTTTGTCGATTAGGGTATTAATAGCCCGATGGTAATTGGGAATACTTATACTGAGCCAGTGAGAAAACTTTGCAAAGTGTAACAAAAGCAGTTTCGTGTAAAACATCAGGAATTGGTATGAGGACTTTAGGCTAAATCTTTTAATTTTCACACACACAACATTTTACTAGTTCTTGAAAGATATAAAAATACATCTTATTTGCTGCTGCTTTTCTCCATATATATATTGTAAATTTTACTATACGCAGGTATCTTAGCATGATAGTGTAACGTAACGTAACGTAATTTTAACAAATATGTAAGAAATTAGTCACATTTAATTTTTTTATATTAAGCATATTTTCTACAGTAATGAATCTAACTAATAAGTATTAATGCAATAACAACTATAATGCGGTATATAATAATAGAATACAGTGAAACAATAAATTACTTTTTAATGTATATTGTCCCTTATTTAGCTATATTTCTACTTTAATAGATAGGTTATCCCATACCATAACAACAATAATTGTAAAGATATATATTTCATTGTTTATTGGTGTAGATTATTTTCTCGAACTATATAGTATATAATTATAATATAATTTCTAAAAATAATGGTTAGTCTATGTCCGTGGTGTTTATCGCTGAAAACATCTCGAAATGATGGTAATAAATCGACCGCAGCAACCACAAATGCAACTATCGGTATCGACCATAGCGTTAGTCAGTCGGGTAAGCTAAATAAATCACAGCAGATGCGACGCTGAGACCGTTGGATGACTTTTCTGATGGGCCACTCACACCGGGTTATGAAGTGCTTTATGACAAATTGTATTTTTGTACTTGCGGGCCGGGAATTTTTTTAAAATTGTTGGGGTGGCTTCATATACTTTTAAATTGTAAAATTTTTTCCATCTCGAAAAGCTATAAAATAACGCTATATTGGCTATAATGCGCAAACACTATATTTATTAAACCCAATGGTCCAGTGTATTCTAACTACCATATTGCAAAAGTTTGGAGAAAATAATGAAGAAATTACAATAACATTGTGTGAAGTTGTCGCTCAAAACTAAATTGCGAAAAAGTCTTATTATACGCAGATATTTGTGTAAAAACGCTATAAAGCTAAAAATATCTGAAAATTCGTTTTTATGTAAATAAGTGAAATTCTGAAAAAATTGACGAGGTCACACTGTCTTCGACATATTTAAATAAAGTTCTCTTCACTGTAGTCGATGTGACATTACCCGCTTCATTAATGAAGAAATTTAAGCTAAATATTTGGGGAGGTGGGAAGGTTGGGTGAGCCCCCGCATAAATTACAGCCTCGAATTGTACAAGTAAATCTTTATAGCTAATGTAACCACTCGAGATGCAGGCCCGGCCCCTCTATGAAATCAACCGTCCATCGTAAATCAGACGGTGATTTTTATTTCGAAACGACCTTTCGCACCCTAATGATATGGCTTTGCGACACTATTTCATCCTAGCATGCCCCTAGATTCTTAGTTTTTCCCGAGTGCGCTCGTTGTAATGTTCCTATAGATATAGGTAGCAATCGTTGAAAATAGTGCAATTCCGTTTCAGCAAATATATATATGTTAATATCTATATAGAGAGGAAAGGGCGATGGAGAGGTCTGATACGAGAAACTAGGCGGGGATATAGAGCGGAGGAGAGACGCATGTACGTGTATATTTTCTATATTTTATAACATAGTTCTCACAATAATGTATTACGCTAATTACTGTTATTTGTAACCAAATAAACTTTCAGTTTCATTTCAAACGAAAAAATAATATAACTGTGCAAAGTTACACATGTTCAAAATTATAACGAGACAGATATTTGTAACCAAATAAACTTTCAGTTTCATATAAACTTTCAGTTTCATTTCAAACCAAAAAATAATGTAACAGTGCAAAGTTACACATGTTCAAAATTAAAACGAGACCGATATTTGTAACCAAATAAACTTTCATTTGAAACCAAAAAATAATGTAACAGTGCAAAGTTACACATGTTCAAAATTATAACGAGACCGATATTTGTAACCAAATAAACTTTCATTTCAAACGAAAAAATAATATAACAGTGCAAAGTTACACATGTTCAAAATTATAACGAGACCGATATTTGTAACCAAATAAACTTTCAGTTTCATTTCAAACGAAAAAATAATATAACTGTGCAAAGTTGCACATGTTCAAAATTATAACGAGACCGATATTTCTAACCAAATAAACTTTCATTTCAAACGAAAAAATAATATAACAGTGCAAAGTTACACACGTTCAAAATTATAACGAGACTGATATTTGTACCCAAATAAATTTTCATTTTCATTTCAAACGAAAAAAATAATATAACAGTACAAAGTTACACGCGTTTAAAATTATAACGAGACAGATATCTGTACTCAAATAAATTCTCGTTTTCATTTCAAACGAAAAAATAATATAACAGTGCAAAGTTACGCATTTTCAAAATTATAACGAGACTGATATTTGTGACCAAAAAATAATATAACAGTGCAAAGTTACACATGTTCAAAATTATAACGAGACCGATATTTGTAACCAAATAAAGTTTCATTTTTATTTCAAACGAAAAAATAATATAACAGTGCAAAGTGACACATATTCGAAATTGTAATGATAAGCCGTAAATGCACCAACCAGTTGCATGAAATACAAACTGTGCGACGAGAAATGAACAACAGGGATACACCAATTACTTTCACAAGAACACGGAACTACCAAAAAACTGCAAATTTGCCCACAAAGTCGCAAACAAATCTTTGATTTAAACCTTAGCTGTTTAGAATTATCACAGCAAATTGACCGATTGTAAAAGGGTTACAAATCCTTGAAACGTAACATAAACATCGTCAGAAACCGACCAAACACTACGATCACATTGTGCGAGAAAAATCAGCCGCCTTATACACGTTTCTAGGTAACAGCTCTATTTCTAAGCGTATCTTATATAGAGGACAAAGTTAGTCATCTAATTAGTAAGGCGCATGAAGGGATTAATGAAATTCCTACTATGCCAACCTACTATCCAGTGAAATCACAGCAGGGGGAAGGGCCACTGCGAAGTCGGCTAGGAAAGAAGACCCTTAAGCTTGACGCTAGATTAACGGACGGCCTAACAGCAGAGTGCAATGACCTGCAGGTCACGTTCAGTAATACTTTCTGGAACAACTGAAAATGCCGACAGATTATTCACAACAGAATTTGACCAATTTGCGAAAGAGTAAATGTCTCAAGCAATATAGTCCCAATTCGTTAGCACGCAGCTCACTATATACCGAGCTAGAACGTATCTCAGCAGGACTGAAACAATTTCATAAGCCGTTGAGTTATCTTTTATCTAACATATCCGTACAAATAGCATAACAGAAAACGAGAGTTTCTGGAATAAAATAAAGTAACATGTTTTCTATAAGCAGATTCGGAGCCGGGAATGGCGAAAAATATATACCTTAAGAACAACGAGAACTCCAAATACCCTTACTTCTCCAGCCTCAAGCAGACTGAATATCAGTATACATACGACGAATCAATGAGAGGGTCATAGGCCTGTTGACGACACTAAGCGATATAACAGTGTCTGAAGCATTGGCTAACATTCTGGTTGAAACGTTCTTCATATCCAAACAAACAGAGGTTGCGTTGGACGCGCTTTCCGGCTCCATGACTGTCACGTCTAAACAAAACAGGGTTATTAATCTATGATATAGCTCAAGTGGCTCAGACTAGGACGAGGACGCTATTTCCTTTTTATCATGCATGAGTAAGCTTAACCTGCGCCTACCACCATCCTTTTTTGAAGTTAGCGATTGAAGATCGCTTGTTCGGTGCAGTAACAAACCGTAAAAATATTAAAGAATAGAAATTAATGCTTTCAGCTGGTGCTTCCGAAATGTTGAAGAACAAAATATAGATCTATTACAAATTGTTTCTATATTGTTAAAGTAACATAATGGGTACCGCTTGAGATGTCATATTGCAAATTTTTATTCTGATGTGTAAAATACCAAATTTAAGTTTTAATCCCATTAGCGAACGTAGAATTTAAGTAAATGTATAACTGAGTGTTTAACTAACCAGCAGTTAATTTACTAGCATATACAAGAAACGTTGAACAACATTATGGTATGCTCAAATTTATTCCTAGCAGTGTTATTGTCCCAACCACAAAAAAAAACGTTCGTGAGCATACAGGCTCGTTTATGATACTTCCGACCACACAGACGCAGGATGTACACATTCGTTCGGTAAAACACATATATATGAAAATATGAATGCACTCTGTATACAGTTAGGAATAGCTGATCTCGTCTTCCCTCGCATTTCGGCTAGGACCATTTCGATCCGTGAACAGAAGATGAGAAGTGTTCTTTATGTGGTTAATAGACATGTTGATTGGCATGTCTTAAATGGTATATCAAAAACACCCATGCAACAAAGACATTTTTATGTTTTCTATTGTGCTGGAGGTCTAGATCGTCAGAGCTATGAATAATGAAATCATCATCTAAATAGCCGGACAGGGAAATCCCCTGAAACATAAATTTGGCGAAGAAAAAGGAGCCAAGAGAGAGAGATAGCTAGAAAGGCATAACGCCAAATCAAAAATATTTTGTGACTCTCCCAGAGACCCAAGAAAATGCGAAGTATTGACGAAATTGAAGGTCTACATTCAAGTTATAGTCCCAAGATTTGATATTGAAACTGAATATATTATCGTTAGGCCATACAAAACCAGAACTTAACGTAAATCTTCCAATGTAAACTCGGGCGGGTTAATGAAACTATTGAGAAACTTGAGATCTGAAATATGACGATTCTTTCCAGAAGACTGCATTACCACAGACAAAAGACCTGAAACCTTTGGCGGCTATGTTAAACAAGACATAAAGTCATTGTAATCCAAATTCACGGTGGCTTCGGGAACAAAGTAATTTTTGTGCGCTGATTTGTTGTTTTCATAAATTTTCCGCGTCGGAAAATACACAAAAGGTGCTGTAACGTTAGTTTCATCAAGTGCAAAACGAAGCTATTCCGAGTAATCCGAATTCACTTATAAAAGTACAGATACTCATGTTAAGACTGTGCTTAATATCTAATTGTTCAGAATTTGGGATTGGGGAAGACTGTCTAACAGTTTGCTTTATGTATTGAGCCACAGAACATTATTTTTCGGTTCCATTATCGATCCTGGGCTCCAATTTGGCATACAAATATTCGTCAGAAAAGTGCTCAACATGATGTCGCATGAAGCAATAAATGATCAAGACGGTAGTAGTCGCAAAATGCTTTTGGGAAAAACAATGCAGCGAACAACAGTCGATATCCAAGCAGGACTTTTGAAGCGAGGAAGAAATATTCCGCGGAATCGCGATATATAAATTACCAGTTAAATTTTGCAGAAAACATCATTGGATATTAATGTTTTTACAAGATTCGAGTTTGAGACATAGGAAAATGTCAGCAGTGGGGGTGGAATTTTTTAATCGCGCGGTTTTTTTTATATTTACAAGGCTTTCACGAATGTACGAACTAACTAGTGGGCTCGATCAATTCTATCTACCGTGGAGACTTTACCCGTACACCATTTATAACCGCCAGCATCAGGAACAGCTTCTTTTATTCTTTATGCCCAATATTTCCATTTACAAAAATGCTTTTATAGATATGTGGCTTAACTAAGAGCATTTGTGTGTATAGCGATCTCCAAATAATTAATAGTAACCTTTCAAACGGGTTCTAAATGAGCAAAAACAACAACAATCCTTTGAAATTATCGATGGTATAAATACCCCTAAAATAACCCAGTGTGTAGCGTGTTTGTTTATGCTTGTCTGTTTGTTTTATTTTTTATTTTAGCAATATGTAAACTTGTCTTCAACTAATCGTGGTGAAATACAGACATGTACAAGGTTCGTAGCCCAGGGGATAGCGGGGTGTTCGGAGTAGGCATTCGGTCTCAGTCGCTCAGCGGGGTGGCTAGCCAGGGTGGGATAAAATTTTCGAAATGTTTTGGAACTCAAAATTTTTCTTCTTTTTTGGAAATTTTCCCCAATTTTGAGCTGTTTCACAATCGTATTTTTGCCTATCCTTTTTACGAAAAGTTTCCGTGCGCTTTCGAATACGTTATAAATATTTACACTGATTTTGCGGGGAATTAAGTCTTAAACCATTAATAGATCTGTTTTTCAAACCGAAGAGTGATATATATTTTCCTACCATTTTGTGTGTGCTGCATATAAACGATTTTGCAAATTTGCTGGTGTTGGAAAATTGCATGAACCAATGAAACTTTGTGGGAGATAAAGGTGCCAGAAACTTAGAAATTTCATGCTAGTGGAAACTCGATGTATCCACTAATGTTCTCGATGCCTGTCGTGTAACATAGTAATTACCTATTAATATGGAAATTTCCGGGTGTTAAATTGCAAGCACCCAACGATTTTTTTAATTTTGGGTGTATCAAAAATAACCCAGTATATTGAAGATTACTTGGTCTGAATAAATTACATGCACCCAGTGATTTTACATATTACATATGCAATCAAGACCCCGTGATTTTAATTTTCGATGGACAGTTTTACGCCTCTACTTCGGTTACAAAGTGGACTATTTATAAATGAAAAGCTTTTCGCTTCATATTGTACTAGCTGCCAAAGAAACGAAAATATGGTTTGAAAATATTTCTAAAAGTGAAGACTTTATATGAATCTTGCACACATCTTCGGCTCTTCCATACTACTAACTTCCAAGCCATTTTAGTTAAAAGCTTATGACCATCTTAACACTGAGTAATTTGTTCCATCACTGGTTGAAAATATCCTGTGCAAACGATAGGACCAGATAAACTTATCAAATTTACAGAATATAAGTAAATGATGCTCGAAAAATCAGCTGAATCTACTGATAATTATTAATGGTTGCTACAAAATTAACTCTGAATAGGTTAAAATGTATACAGTTCTATTATTTTTTGTCCAAACATCATTCAATGAGCTTGCTGTAGAAGTTATAACCGTCCGATGTGCCCTGTCTGTCAGACTCTGCGAAGAACAATATTTGTAGAAGTATGGATGTAAAACATTGAGCACATGGCTGGCCATGTTACAACTATTACTTGCCTCTGTAAAGATAGTGATAAACCATTATACGATTTTTGTGAACAGATTGTTGAACAGCTGAACCACTGAAAAGCATCTGCACGACAGGTAATGTTCCAACCCAAAATCAAAACCTATTTGCTAGAGTTTGAAATCATTTCATGATATCATTGCTGT